>WOVY01006263.1:0-19264 GCA_013436015.1 Rhipicephalus annulatus | reverse complement strand
AGCCAAAATCTCCTAGGAGACAAGACAAGACAAGGTTCTTCATGAAGTAAATCTGATGTGGTTCTGCAAGAGGCTCGATGTTTGCGTGCACAGCACCACGATTTCTGCTGTTTGGCTCGTGAAACCCTTTAGGCCGATGAGAATCGGGCTGTTCACGGCTAGCTACCTTTCACCTTCGAAGAAGCAACGTGATCAGACACAACGAAAAAAAAACTCCACCCCAGCGCCACGCGAAAGTGTCGCGTTGACGCTGTTCAGGGCAGCCACCTTTCTTTTTATTTCGACCAGTGTTTCCAGCGGACGGAGTGTTTTTTAGACTTGCGAATAACTGAAAGAAATAGGTACTTACTCGATGGTCAACAATATGTCTTTAGAAAAGAACGCTGGTTGCCTTGAAAGCTAGTGTCCGTTTCCCAGGCACCCTCACAATCTGGCGCGCAACGAGATCATGTGTAAGATATCATGACGTATCTACGGCCACTACGCTATGTGGCTCTATTGTGGAAACTCCCTGTCCTTACACCTATTTCTTTTTCTCACCTTTGTTGGGGATGCACAAGCGGGCATTTCCAGTGTTAGTCTATTACGGTGCACCAGTGCTTTTCGTGCTTGGCTGCTCACCCGAAAGTCACAGGTTCGATCTCAGCCATGGCGGTGGCATTTTAATGGAGAAGAAAGCGGTACAGGCTCGCCTACAATGTGATGCTAACACACGCAGAAGAACTCCAGATTGTGGAAATATCAGGACCCCTAAAATACAGGGCTTCTCACAATTATATAATAGTGGTGTAGGGACGTAATACCTACGTATTATTGTTAGTAATGTTATAACTGACGTCATTGTCTGTAGCCATGCTGGGATGTGAACTGATGCTGATGACCTCAGATGAATGGCGCTCACCCACAGAGGGGAATGGGCCAAGAACCGGGTGGCAGGATACTTAAATGAAACTAAAATGAAATTAAAGCCAATCTGAAAAATTAATTTTGAGATAAAACTGCCAATAAACAAAAATGGTTGCTAAGCAAGCGGTCAAAACTTATCTTGTACGTGAACTGGCTAAAATGAAATGCAGCTTTTCTTTACGATAGTGTCAACGTCACTAAGTATGCCAAGATAAAATCAATTTGGTTGGGAAAAAAATTATTATCATATTAGAATTTGATAAGCTTCAAACCCGCTCAGAGCCATCTTGATGTTCATGAGATCTGTATGGCCGAATAAACTAAACTTGGAACGTTGGTGTCGATACTCCTCCGAGGAGTTTTAAACGTCCTATCTTTTTTGGGCGCTTCAGTTCTATCTCCTCGAAATGGCGTCGTCTTCTTTGTTTGCGGCTTAACGTTTTTCTTTCTTTTTTTATCGACAGCATGGGGCACATTCTGTTGTGGTGAACTTTACAGAGACGTTCATATCAGCTATGTCACAGCGCTTCAGGGCACAAAGCACCGACAATAAAAGTTAACCTCGAGGGATGTGCTTGTGGGGGAAATTTTACGGCAAGCAAGGTTTTCAGAAGGCAACTATTCCGATCAGCGAAGAAGATGAGGATCGCGTTTAATGGGTGCGAACAGCTTCCACCGAAAGCACGTCCATATTTAGCCTGCAACGAACTTCGCTCGTCTATTTCCTCGGATCCTCCAATTTCGCGCCGCTCCAGTGCCCTGCGCGCTTATCGCCCTTCGCTGGCTCCGTTAGAATAGTCGTGTGAAGGGGTTTGTTTATTTTCTTATTTTCACTCTATTCGTGCGCCTATTTACGCTCACCCCGGTAATAGGTTTTCAATGTTTTCCTCACATTCCACTTCAGCGAGGACGCCGTGATTCGCAGACCATCGCCGTTTAACTACTAGGATAAAATAAAGCAGGGGCCTGCTACTACAGAAAAAAAGAAGCAAAACAAAGTATAGGAGGCACAAGTAAGCTACTATCGAAGGAAGAGGGCTTAATTACCCATTAACCGTCTGTGGCCCCCGAATGTGCTCGCGAATGCGATTGAGGCGCACTCGGTGGGAAAGGTATGGCCGGTCCAATTACACGGAACGGTGAGCTCGGGAAGGCATTTCGAGAGGAACGACAGTGCTCGTTTCGACCCTGCACAGGCCGCCTTACAGGATGCCTATCTTTGAAGTAGTGGTAAATGCAGGTGCGACGTTAAAGGAGCTCAGTGGTTCGCGAAGGCGTCGAACATGCCATTTTATAGATTTGCCACGAGTTGTTACTTTTGTAACACGAGCAATGATTGAAAGTCTTGTTTCTTTTACGGGCTTTTCCAGTGGAACACTACTTTCCGGTTATTTAATTTATTCAAAATACTGTTGGCCATACGGTCGTTACAAATAAGGTTGTAAGGCATACGCAACAAAAGTGAAAATTAAAACGAAAAGTACATCATTACAAAATTAAAAAAAAAAACTTGTATGCTCATAATCTGAACAGTAGTTATCAAAACGTTAACAGAGTTATACAAAGCCAAGTTAGTTGCTTAGCCCAAAGAAACAACAAATCAGCACTTGAAGAGCAATATTTCCAATGACGTCTGCAACTTAGGCTACGTGACAAAAAGCAAAAAGAAAAGGCAAGTAGAAGTATTCACACTCACGTTTGTAACGTCGCTATTACGCTATTTTCAAAGGTTTCTGCTGAGATTCACTGTACAACTGATGATGGTAAAGCGTTCTATTTTTTGATGGTTCGTGGGAGGAATGAGTTTGAATATGTGTTGATATGTAGTTGTGGCACAATGAATATGAGGTCATGCTTAGGCCTGAGAGTTCGCATTAGATGAGGCATTAGGTACTCTGAAATGTCAATGTGAAATAGGTGTTTCGAAAGTAAAAGCAGAAATTTAAGTCTTGCTACTAGGCGTCGCTGTGAGTATTCAGAAGTATACTAAAAGATTAATGGGTGCAAAATATTGACACGTGCGGTTCTTTTGGTTTACAAAGAAAGCCGCTATCACTTTCTGTTAAGCGCAACACAGGCCGCGTTCATCTTGTATGCCACTCTGGAACGCGTTATGACGCGTGTACCTGTTAAGCGCAACGCAGGCCGCGTTTATCTTGTATGCCACTCTGGAACGCGTTATGACACGTGTATCTGTTAAGCGCAACGCAGGCCGCGTTTATCTTGTATGCCACTCTGGAACGCGTTACGACGCGTGTATAAAAGCCGGCGCAGTGCGCCACTGGGGAGTCTTTTTTTCCGTCGGCCGACGACTGTTCACGCCGCTGTTGCTGTTTGGCCTTGTTTTGCTGGGCACAAGTTCGCCCAATAAACAGTTCGCCTGACACCGCCCTGACTCCTGCGTGCTTCCTCTCAAGTGCTGCGTGTGTTACAACCTCGTGACATCTGGTGGAGGTGCGGGGTACCGATCCCCGTACCTCTCGCACGGCCGTGCAGGAAACGACGCAGTTTGCTCCATACAAGCTCGTCTACGGACGGAGCCCAACAACAACGCTTGACGCCTTGCTACCGGTCGGCACCGACGAAGAAGACCTCGACGTCGCCAGCTACCTGGATCGCGCTGAAGAAGCTCGACAGCTAGCCCGCCTGCGAATCAAGAGCCAACAGACGGTCGACAGGCGCCACTACAACCTTCGACGACACCACACCGAATACCAACCCGGCGACCTTGTCTGGGTCTGGACGCCGATACGACGACGGGGATTGTCTGAGAAGCTCCTGCGACGCTACTTTGGACCCTACAAGGTAGTCCGACGTCGTGGTGAACTGGACTATGAGGTCGTGCCCGATGGCTTAACGTCATCCCAACGACGCCGTGCACGACCTGAAGTCGTACACGTGGTGCGACTTAAACCTTATTACGCGCGCTGATTAGCTGTGACGCATTGTTAATGTAATTTATTGCATGTACTCTCTCTTATGTTCTGTCTTTAGCATCGAGACGATGCTTTTTCAGAGGGGGGTAGTGACACGTGCGGTTCTTTTGGTTTACAAAGAAAGCCGCTATCACTTTCTGTTAAGCGCAACACAGGCCGCGTTCATCTTGTATGCCACTCTGGAACGCGTTATGACACGTGTATCTGTTAAGCGCAACGCAGGCCGCGTTTATCTTGTATGCCACTCTGGAACGCGTTACGACGCGTGTATAAAAGCCGGCGCAGTGCGCCACTGGGGAGTCTTTTTTTCCGTCGGCCGACGACTGTTCACGCCGCTGTTGCTGTTTGGCCTTGTTTTGCTGGGCACAAGTTCGCCCAATAAACAGTTCGCCTGACACCGCCCTGACTCCTGCGTGCTTCCTCTCAAGTGCTGCGTGTGTTACAACCTCGTGACAATATATGGTTCTTGTTCAATATATATTCAATACAAATAAAGTGGAAAAACAGGTTTGCGTAAGGTATGGTCCAACTAGTTTCGGGAGTAATTAACAAAATTGCATTCAACGAGTTCACTGAAAAAGCTGACGGTTTTCGTGTGGACAACTGCTAACGTTGTGGTGCCTGGCGGAGGACATTGAAACCATATGTAACTCTCTATGTGGCCTTCATTATGCGTTCGTACCACCGGATGCATTAGTGAACACTTGGGATCACCGCCTAATTTCTTGTGCTTAAACCCCACTGCTTGACGCGACATTTCCAAAAACCAAGAAAAAAATGGCCAAGTTTGTGCTGAGACGCGCAACAGTGACGCTGGACGATTATGAAAACTAATCTAAATGTTTCTAGCTCATTTCCAGGCCCTGCTAAGTGACGCAGTTTGTATCTATAGACAGCATCTAGTTTTTTGCGATATAGGCGTTAGCTAGGAGGTGCTAGGTTATTCATACATTGATACCGAGTGCAGGGAAGTTGCAGTTCAGCTAGACTAAGGTGGTGCAAAAATAACCAAAATGCCGACCAAGGTAAAATACACAAAAATTAAAAGTCGTTTTGACTCTCCACGCGGTTGCCTTGTTCACAATGACCGCAAGAGGCGTTGTGTACGTGTCTAAAAAGAGCTTCTTATGCACGTGTCTTTTTTAAATGCGAAGCATTCCTTAGCGAACTTCGGCGACATTGAGCACACCTATCTATCTATCTATCTATCTATCTATCTATCTATCTATCTATCTATCTATCTATCTATCTATCTATCTATCTATCTATCTATCTATCTATCTATCTATCTATCTATCTATCTATCTATCTATCTATCTATCTATCTGTCTGTCTGTCTGTCTGTCTGTCTGTCTGTCTGTCTGTCTGTCTGTCTGTCTGTCTGTCTGTCTGTCTGTCTGTCTGTCTGTCTGTCTGTCTGTCTGTCTGTCTGTCTGTCTGTCTGTCTGTCTGTCTAGCCGCCCACGACTTTTAGCTCTCCTGGCCGTTTCAATAATGGTATCAATACCAAACTTTGTATGACATAACATGACTGTATGAAGAACATATTTGTCTAGTCACAACACGAAAATCATGACATGTGTGTCGTGAATGTCTTGATTTACATTTCAAGGTCCTGCAGCTCTTGCGGTGGTTTCGTTCACATGGCATGTTGCAAAGCTGGTATGGTATGACTCGATTGCATGGCGAACACAGGTGACAGACTCTAACATAAAAATCATGACGTGCGTGTCATGTAACAACATGACTACATGCCACGCTCATGATGCGCTCGCGGCCGTTTCGCTAGCGTCACATACTAAATTTGGTATTACGTTACGAGAATGAATGACGAAGGTATGTGACTGGTGCAAACATGATAAAAATAAGGTGCGCTTCATGTAACAACATGACTAGATGCCACGCTCGTGATGCACTGGCGGCAGTTTCATAGCTTCACTTATACAAAATTGGGTATTACGGGACCTGAATGCATGACGAAGGTATGATGCTGGTGCAAACATGATAAACATGAGATGCGTGTCATGTTACAACATGACTATATGCTACTCTCATGAGTCATGATGCGCTCGCAGCCGTTTCGCAAGCTTCACTTATTCCAAATTTCGTATTACATGACGTCAATGAATGACGAAAGTATGATACTGGTGCAAATATGATACTCATGCGATGCGTGTCTTATGAGAACATGGCTACATGCCACAGTCAAGGCGGCAATACATTTTGACGTGACGTGGTGCGCGTGCTCGCCGGCGTTCATTTCGTCGCGTCACGCCAGCGTTGCCACACCAGGCGCCAGTCCTGCCATATACTCCAAGGCGTGCGCCACGCTCCGTCGCTTTGACGCATGCGCGTTTCAGTGGGTCCGACGTCCCTGTTACGAAAAGAAGGAGACAGAGTGTTGTCTGGCTAACGCATCAGCGCGAAATGCAGGATGGCGCATTTCGCACCGGTAGCCGTTGAGCCGCGCCGACGGATACTGGTCGCGCCGGTCGCACCGGGCGTCAGACTATAGAGTGCTCGCCTTTTGCTAACGTAGCGTCGCATTGCTCAGCGTGCGCGTGCGTCGACTCTACATTTGAGCATATTGGGTCTTTCATGATGTGCTCGCGGCCTTTTTGCTAGCTTCACATATACCAAATTTGGTGTTACGTGACGTCATTTGATGACAAAATATATGACTCGTGCAAACACGATAATCTTGACACGCGTGTTATAAAAGAACATGACAACAAACCATGGCCATAGCGTGCTCGCGACCATTACGCTAGCTTCACATATACTAAATTTGGTACCACGTGACATGAATACATCACGAAGATAAACGAGACATCCAAACCTGATAATCATAACACGGAGGTCATGTTTGGCATCGTATACCTCCACCTTGTAACGTTGTACTGATTTTAAAATAACGTATCAACATTTCTCATTCGTGCTTCGCATATCATCGATTCCCACTGTACGTGGGATCTGGCATTTTTTGCGCCTTTGTTATTTTTCACCATGTTTGTCTTTGACCAGACAGGGATCCGTTGGACTTCTGTATATAGGCTAGACGAACAAATGAAGTTGGACTACTAGTTAAAGAGGGTGTGTTCACATCATGGACATTCATCTATAGGGCAACAGATAGTAACTCTTTTTTTTTTTACTCACTACATTATCCGAATTTATGAAGGATCAGCGTCCACAGTCTCGCCTGCGCTCGTGCTTCTGGTCGCACTATACTCGTGCCTCTCGTGCACGGACACGAGCCACATTGGGTTTCGCCTGAGAAAAAGAAGAAGACCCATTGGTGAATGAACAGTTTTGTTGTTTGAAATGCTCTGGCGGACTCATTCATTTTGGCACCTAGTTTTCAGGACACAAGTATGTCCATTATAAACTGCCTTTTGGTGTTTCTTCTCTTCACTTCATTTCAATAGTGGAAAATCTGCTAGCTCTTATAGTAAAAAAAACAGAAGCTTAATGAGAAAAAGCATTAGTTTACCTGTGTTTCACAAAAAACAAAACAAACAGCACTTTGGTTCAGATTTTTTTCTCAATGTTAATCAAAACATGGCGTAAAATATTATTTTTGATAATAATCCTGGGTCAGCTATGAGTAAATTGTATATTCTGAATTTTCATTCTTTTGAGATTTTTTCTTGTGGCTTTTATAGCACGTTTAGCACCTGAAAACCAAAAACACACTTTTAAAATTTTTATTAATTTCCAAATATTTGTGTTTCTTCACAACTTATAATATTTTGAAATAGCAATTCATCGTGTATAAGTTGTTATGCTGCAACACGACGCGGTGTACTTTTAAAGAAAAAAAAACATTTTTTCCAAGACACTTGAAAAATAACCATTTTCTCGCAATAACAAAACAGTTAAACCAAGGACAGTCACTGAAACGGCATGGTTTCTGCCACTCCAGAGACTGAAACTCGCACTTAGATCACGCTTTCGCATTTCCTTAAGATGTACGGGCACTTCGTCATTGGCGTGCGCTTTTTATCGTTTTGGGCTCTTTCCACAGCCGCCCCTGCCTCTCCCCGTCCCTGTTGTTCTCTCGTTGAACGTACTTGAGGTATTCGCCGTACCGTTGTTGGATCGCAGCCACTTTTCACTTCTTCACGTTTAGAATATATACCAAAGGTGAGCAGGTGCATTAACCTATTTCAGTGGTATGCTCTCGCTCATTAAGATGGTGACATTTTTCTGGCAGGTCGCACACAAAAATGGCTAGCTTGCAGAGCTTTGTTCACATAACAATTTTTTCTTGTCTACTTATCAGTGTTAAAACATGGTTCTTGCCCCTAGAAGAGACTTAGTAAGCAAGAAAACTATAAAAAACCACATCCATATGTCGACATCAACTTGCAGTTCATGCACGAATGCCCTGTTTCGTTATATATTTTGGCATGGTCTACTGTAGCATCGCAACTCATTTTTAAATAAACATTCAGTACGTCGCCTTATGAGAGACATGGGCTGAACCCCCCAACATTCAGGAAATCTCATTCATTTATTCATTCATCCATTCATTATTTCATTCATTCATTCATTTATTCATTTATTCGAACATTCATTCATTCAGTGAAAAACATCAAACAGGTGTCACAGAGGGAATGCGTGAGGGTGCTTATTTTCATTTTCTTTCCTTTATTTAAATATACTGCAGACCACTATTCAGTCCCTGCAGCAAGGGCACCAATCATGTATACGAAACAAGAAGTCCAGTACAAAATAACCATACAGTTCGACCAAACTGCATTACTATTATTATTATTATTATTATTATTATTATTATTATTATTATTTGATTTGATTTGCATACACAGATACACAAGGACACAGAGGAAAGAGTGAGAGAGCAAGCTAGCAACTGCCACCTTGAGGAGAACAACGCCTGCTCACTCTTTCGGGGGAGGGAAGAAACAGAGGAAACAAAGATTAGAGGGGAGAAAGAGGAAAGAAGATGAGGAAGAGAAAAATTGACGAAGACTTTGACGAGTATGAATAAAAAACACAAATAAAGAACAATAAAAAAAAGAAAAAAGAGACCGTTTATGAAGGGGTGGCCAGGTCCGTTTGGTTCATAAATGTAAGGAGAGCTCGGTGCGCCTGGTCGCCTCGGAAAGCACTACCACTCGGAAAGAGGTAGTCGTCAAGGGTTACGCACTTGAGTCCTAGGAATTTATATTGTTTAATCAACAAATACCGCTGCGTAGAAAATGTCGGACAGTGCACTACGAGATGTTCAAGTGTTTCGTAGGAGCCACAAGATGCGCACAACGGGCTGTCGGCACGCCCAAGCTTGACGGTGTAATCGATCACGTACCAGCACAGACCCCACTCTTAGTTTGTACAACAGCGCTCGGGAACTACGAGGCAAGCCATGGTCACGAACACGGGGAGGGAACTATTCATTCGCCACACGCTGGTCTGGGTGCTGCTTTAGGAGGTGTCGGCGTATAAACAGACGACAATTGTCCATCGTACATAGAATTCCCGGACAGTCACAACCATCATGGTTGCATGACGATGCAAGACGATCCGCTGCTTCATTGCCCGCAATACCCACGTGCGAAGGTACCCACTGTGCAGCTAGGCATACCCCACGTGACAGAATTATGTTAATGGATTCCATGATGCTGCTCAGAATTGGGCTGTCGGTCTCCTTGCTGATGAGTCTGCTAGGGGCACCACGAGAGTCGGTGAGGATGACAACCTTCGATGCTGGTGATCCTTCTTGTACGTACTTAAGGGTGACATCAATCGCTCCTTGCTCGGCTGTCACCGACGATGAGGGGTGCGATATTTTAAACCACCTGATATAGGTTGAAGGGCAGAAGAAAGCTGCAGAAGCGCTCAAGCCATCGCTGCGTACACAAGCGTCTGCAAATACTTTTGCATAGTCTTGATTGATTGATTGATTTGTGGGGTTTAACGTCCCAAAACCACTATATGATTATGAGAGACGCCGTAGTGCAGGGCTCCGGAAATTTCGACCACCTGGGGTTCTTTAACGTGCACCCAAATCTGAATACACGGGCCTACAATATTTCCGTCTCCATCAGAAATGCAGCCGCCACAGCCAGGATTGCATAGTCTTCGAAGTTTTCAAATAGGTGTGAATGGGCTAATTGGTACAGTTCCAAAACAGGTTGGTCACACTTTTTGCGTAATCATGGAATTGACAGATGGGTAGGGAAGGCAAATGGCCTGTGCTCTGTCGATGCTGGCAACTGAATAGTTTCGCCGGAATTGCCAGTAATGTCATTGAACAAAGCCGCCATTTTACCCATCCTAGAAAGTGGGTGCTGTAACAGCCTGTTAAGGAGTGTCTTGCCATGTGGGGCTCAGTTCAGACGCTTAATATGATGTAGCGCTCTCTTGTCAGCTTGCAGCCTTAGCGGCAACTGGTGTGCTTCAGTCAGTAGTGGGATGGATTGTGCTTCACGAGATAAGCCAAAAAGTACTCGGAGGGCAACACGATGATCCCGTTCCAGCTGAGACACAAAGCAGGTGGTACATTCAAGACTGGCAAAGCATACATCACGCAAGAGAGGGCAGCTGATTGGTAAACCTGTAACGCC
Organism: Rhipicephalus annulatus; assembly: GCA_013436015.1. Taxonomy (NCBI): domain Eukaryota; kingdom Metazoa; phylum Arthropoda; class Arachnida; order Ixodida; family Ixodidae; genus Rhipicephalus; species Rhipicephalus annulatus. The sequence goes on along the minus strand of WOVY01006263.1, from coordinate 8,832 downwards.
ATCCTCTGATCAACGCCCTCACCCCTAGCAGTCAAGGCGGCTACATACTTGATCAGGGACAGCGATTTTCGCCTCACAGTTTTAACAGCAGGGCGCCAAAAAAAGCAATCATCGATGCCTACACCCAGGTAGCAATGTTGGTGTACCCCCAGTATCGGTGTGTCTCCGAGGTAAAGCCTGCTAAGGCTTCGATGAGTGCATTGCCTTGGTTGATAAGCGATCGCAGCTGACTTCGCAGGTGAAGCCTGCAGGCCAACTTCCACCAAGTATTGTGAAGTTGCATTCAGAGGTCGCTGCAATATACCACGAAGACTGGACCATGGTGTGATAGACCACTGACCCAGGGTGCAATGTCATCAGCATAAATTGCTATGTCTATACAAAAGTCAGATTCTTGCGGTTATTGGCCTGGAAGTCCAGAGTACGCGGTTAAAGAGAAGCGGTGACAAGACGCTGCCTTGCGGGACGCCACATTTAACAGCATGAGGTTGACTCTGTACTTCTCCAATGCGCACTTTCATTCTGCGCTCAGACAGAAAAGCACGGAGAAAGTGTAACAGACGGCCTGAAATCGCTCCGTTCATCAGTGCACAAATATTCGCCTGATGTGGCACCGAGTCAAACGCTTGCTTTGTGTCGAGAAATAGAACATACGCTGAATGTCTGTTTGCTCGAGCAGATTCAAGCGATGATACAAGATCTTCTATGCTGTTGAGGGCTGAAAGGTGGCGACGAAATCCGCTCATGACATCAGGGGAAGAAAGTGAGCTCCTGTAATCCGGTGTCCAGACGAAACAGCACCATACGTTCCATCAGCTTCATAACAATAGAGTTTAGTGATATTGGCCGGTATGACTTCAGGAGTTGTGCAGGGCGACCAGGCTTTTAAATTGGCTTCACCGCAGACAATTTCCATTCTGAAGGAATCAGACTCATTTGCCACACTTTGTTGTATTCGTCCAGAATACTTTCATGAAAGACCTCACCAATAATTCGCAAGGCTTGGTACGTAACACCATCTTTGCCTGGGGCAGTGCGACGGTAACAGAGGCTAAGTGCATGACGCAGCTCAGCCATGGTAAATTCTGCCTCATCAATCTCACATGGAGGTCCATATAAAATTGTTACGGAACGATGACTGGCGTTGTCTTTTGACATAGGATAGGTGAAAATATGGGCAAAACCTTCCGCAAGAATTTTTGGAGACCGTCCAGTCGTGATGCAGAATGCTATAGTTATAATCTTGCAGACCTCAGGTGTTCCGAGAGCCTTCAATATGCGCCATACACTCCCAAAACCACTCGCCACATGCAAAGAGCCACACAAGGCGGCCCAGCTTCTTCGACGAAGTTGTTTTGTGTGCCGCCTAATGGCTGCATCTAAGCGGTTATAAAGTGTCCAATCAGAGCTTCTTTTGGAACGCTGTGCCCTCTTGTAAGCACGTCGTCGACAAGCACGTAGTCTGAAGAGCTTTATTTCAGGGTTTGGCTTGTCTATGCTTCTCAGTCGTCGTACCGTAGCTTGCTGCAGACATTCACTCACTAGTTTGAACGGGGTTATCGTGCGATGGCGCCCCGCAATCAGCTGACGAAACTTGTCCCAATTTTTCACTGTGTATGCAGCACTCTGGCTGCTAGAAGAATTCTCTGAAAACAGCCACATTGGCAGATGATCTGAAACCCATGGGTCAACTTCGCTTGACCCAGTAAGACGCACTTCTCTCGTTGATATGGGAAGATCAATGGTGGATTGTTCCTTTCCTTTGCCGACAAATGTGGATGAGCCGTCATTAAGGGTCTTCATATTATGTTTAACAATAAGCTCAATGATTGCCACTCCACGATTTTCTTGTGGGCGACAACACCAACGAGGATGATGGGCATTGAAATCTCCACACAGCAGAATCTCCACATAGGAGAAACAGCATACAAAACATCAAACATAATGCAGAAATAATCCCTATGCGAAAACAAAAAATGCATCCTGCCAATATATAAATAAGTAGTATAAAAACAAGACTCTGATAGAATGAATAAAAAAATACAAAGAAGCTTAATGATTTGATTGATATTTGGGGTTTAACGTCCCAAAACCATGGACCATATGATTATGAGAGACGCCGTAGTGGAGGGCTCCGGAAATTTTGACCACCTGGGGTTCTTTAACGTGCACCCAAATCTGAGCACACGGGCCTACATTTCCTTCTCCATCGGAAATGCAGCCGCCACCGCCGGGATTCGAACCCGCGAACTGCGGGTCAGAAACCGAGTACCTTAGCCACTAGAACAACACTGCGGGGCGTGAACTAAAATTAACATGGGAGCGTAAGATGGTATGATGAATGAGACGTGCTGGTCAAGACATTATTATTTTCACAATGCCGTCGCGTACGTCGTCAAACACTTCCTGCCAGATACTCACGGGCGGGTATGTGCCGCTGGTATGCGAATATGTGCCACAGATGACACTACTGAGTATCCACCCAGGAACGACGAGAAAACACATGGACAATTTGAACGCGCGAGAATAAAGAAATACCCGACATCGGTAGCGTCAACCCGACGAATGAAAAGAATAAATGCCAGGGTCCCAGCTTAAATTGAACATAGCATTCTGCGTCGCAATGAAGAATTTTACCAGAGCGCTACGCCAGGTATTGGAGCTACTTTTCAAATAGTCTCTAATCTTAGTGAAGCGTCAATAGTGGTTGCAACGCTGCCTGCGAAATTTTATAAACATTACATATGCACTCCTTTGATACAACCGTCATGTCGGGTTAAACGTCGATTGTAGATAGTTGCCATGCGCTGAAGTTCGTTTATGTGTCAATGGCCAGAACCAGCATCCTCGCGAGCATCAGCGCTTCATATCAGCTTCTGGTGTTGCCAATGCGCATGTTCTAGTTCGCGTCGTTGCGCAAGTGCAAACAACCGAATATATAAACATCGGCAACTCTTCAACATATGCCTGTGCGTGCACCATGTGTACATTTATTTAGCGTAATTTCAAAACTTGTCGCTCAATAAATAAGTTGCAACACGATCACCATCTCTCTGCACGCTGCGCATCAACGTTGATTCCGAGGTACGTGGATTCTGCAGAATATTTTTTTATCAACGCTGCCATCATGCTGTACTCCCTGTCTTCATGGCGCGGCCACCGAAAGCGAGCTCCGAGCCAACTCGGCCACCCGAGAAGCTCGGGCCATTTTGCATTGCACCCCGAGTTTTGCGAAACTGGGGCACTTCCTGAGCTCTGGCGACAGCCCCTTATGAACGAGCCAAGAGTACGAAAAAGCCGAATCAGCCCCTCAGCGCACTGCGTTTCATTATTTCTAGACACTATAGTTTCATTGGTTACGGTAGAAGCAGTCACCGCGCCAAGGACGATCGACTAAGTTGGGCGGTGCTTTCAAATCAGAAGCATCTTCTTTCATTTGTTTCTCATTCCACAGAGTGCAGATATGTACCCATGCAATAAACGTGTCAAAAACATTTCGTGGTGATGTTTTTTATAGATGCATGGGGTGTTTATATTTATTTTGAAGCTTTTAATGCCTGCACTAAGTCTGTTTTAAAATATTCAGCCCGGTGGCTTTTGAGATCGGCACCGGCTGACCGTCTTACAATTTCGCGACCGCAGCTAAACCCGAGGCCACGTGTTAATCATCCTCAGCCTGTACATTCTAGCGCGCTGGTCGGCTGGTGCGCGTCATTTTAGATGCGGAGCATATAATACTCGAGACTTGTAGTGCGGCGCCGTCCGCAAGCTTCCTCCTCCTTCTTCCACCATCTGTGCATCCCTTCCTCCTCTACACACCGCGCGCGCTTCACTCCTCCACCATCTGTGCACCCTTCCTCCTCTACACACCGCGTGCGCTTCTCCTCTTCACGAACATTTGCTAGCTGTATAATGTAGCGCGCATGCGCCGTCACGCTTCGAGAACATCGGCAGCTGACGCGCGCGCATACGCCGTCGCGCTTCGAGAACATCGGCAGCTGACGCGCGCGCATGCGCCGTTTCGCTTCTCCCCCTTCTCAAACATTCGACAGCTGACGCGCGCATGCACCGTCACCCACCATCTGTGCCGCGCGCGCTTCTCCCCTTCGAGAACATTCTACAATTCTCTTAATTCTCCAGTGGACGCACATGTGCCGTCGCGCTTCGAGAACATTCAACAGCTGACAGTGCATGCGCCGTCGCGCTGTATATATACTCAAGGTCGGCGCTCGCTCGCTCAGTTGCCGCTCGTCGGTTGGTTTGTACGGCGCGTCGACGTCCAAGGTCGCGGTGAAATGAATTCCAACGAATCCACAAACACAATGATCGACGTCCCTTCGACCAGCGCCGCCCTTTCGCATACGTGTGTACCTGTTCACTCATTTAACACCCCCTCCTACAACCACGTTAACCAATTTAGCCATCGACCCAAGTAAGTCGCAATTTAACACCTCATTTCACAACCACGTTTAAACCCCACATATCAATCAATCATCATTTCACAACCACGTAACCAATTTAGCCATCGACCCAAGTAAGTCGCACTTTAACACCCCGTTAACCAATTATATGCTCCGCATCCTCCTCAGTGTTCCCCCGAGGGAAGCTGCGGGCAATTTTTTTGTTGTCATGGCCCTCTAGCACCCGAACTTGTGTGGCCCGGTAATTACTCACTAGGGGCGAAACTCCTAAAGCCGTGGGTCTGTCCCTCCTAGCTCGTGGTACGTAACCGCCTAGTTCAATGACTAACTCAGCAGGCAGGCAGGCAGGCAGGCAGGCAGGCGGGCAGGTGGGCGGGCGGGCGCGCGGACGGACGGACGATTCAAGTTTTACTAATAAAACCCTCTGAGGTTTCGCCCAACTAGTCATTGTTCACTCCGTGGATATGCTGTGATTCTTTTTTCTTTGCAGCACTGTATACTTGTTAGGCCAGGACATGCTATGAGCAAGCTAATTACGCCAATTCATGGTAGAGACGAGGCAATCACACTATAATAAAAAACCTCGCTAATCAAGCAACGTAAAGCTGCAGCCCCGCCGCGGTGGTCTAGTAGCTAAGGCACTCGGCTGCTGACCCGCAGGTTGCGGGATCGAATCCAGGCTGCGGCAGCTGCATTTCCAATGGAGGCGGAAATGCTCTAGGATTGTGTGCTGAGATTTGGGTGCACGTAAAAGAACCCCAGGTGGTTAAAATTTCCGGAGTCCTTTATCATGGCGTCTCTCATAATGATATGGTGGTTTTAGGGTTAAACCTCACATATCAATCAAATCAATGTAAAGTTTGAACTTGGCTAACTAAGGCATGCCAGTTGATTAGTTAAATAAACTATGCTAATTAACGCCACTTTATTAACTAGGCAGCTAAATAAACCATGCTATACAGCGGCCACTATTATGAATACAATTAGTAAACTGCTAATAAGGATTACGTTTAATAGCTCCATACTCATAATGGCCTTGCTATATGTGCCTTAGATAATTGCCGGCTAATTGAAGCCTTATCGATCAAGAAAAGACAGCTCAGTGTAACGATTGTTAGACCTCAGCCAATTAGTACAATCAAATTAAGGCAGCCGATGCGGTCTTCACTTCGAAGCAAACCACGCACGCACATGAGTAGACGACCAACCTGAGAAGCTGCGAAAAGCTAGGTTATCACAAGATCATCTAAGGCGCCAGCCTTGCACAAGTGTTGGGTGCTCACCAAATACTTTATATGCAACAGCAGCCGCCTCTGTGGCGGCTGCTGTTGTTGCGCAAGACGTCAGCTTGTTCAGTGGTGGCACAGCTTTTGAAAGTAGTTGCGACACCTGTGAGCAAGACACTTGCGAGACACGCTCAGTTACAGTAGTGATTATCTGCTCCTTCACTTTCGACATTGCTTTTAAAAGCGGAGCATTTGTTGGCGAACTTCGGTGACTTTGAGCGTATCTATCTATCTATCTATCTATCTATCTATCTATCTATCTATCTATCTATCTATCTATCTATCTATCTATCTATCTATCTATCATCTATCTATCTTTCTAGCCGCCTACGACTTTTCGCTCTCCTGGCCGTTTCGAAAATGGTATCGACACCAAACTTGGTGTGGCATAACACGAATTTATGAAGAATATGTCTGACTAGTCATAACATCAAAATCATGACATATATGTCATGAATGTCATGATTTACAATAATTCATGGTCCTGCAGCTCTTGCGGTGGTTTCGTTCACATGGCATGATTGCATGGCCAACACAGGCGACAGACTCTAACATGAAAATCATGAGATGCGTGTCATGTAACAACATGACTACAAGCCACACTCACGATGCGCTCGCGGCCGTTTCGCTAGCTTCACATATGCCAAATTTGGTATTGCGTAATGCCAATGGATGACGAAGGTATGTGACTGGTGCAAACATGATAATCATGATATGCGTGTCATGTGAGAACATGACTACATACCACAGTCAAGGCACCAATACGTTTCGACGTGACGCGGGGCGCGTGCTAGCCGGCGTTCATTTCCATACACCATACCATACACCTACCATACACTCGTAGGCGCGCGCCGCGCTGCGTTGCTTTAACGCATGCGCGTTTCAACGCGTTCGGCGTCCCTCCACGAAAATAGGAAGACGCAGTGTTGTCTGGGTTACGCATCGGCGCGAAATGCAGCATGTCGCATTTCCTCCTGGTTGCTGTCGGGCCGCGCGATGGACGCTGGTTGCGCCTCGCTTCAAACAGTAGAGTGCTCGCATTTTGCTAACGTAGCGTCGCTGTGCCCAGCGTGCGCGCGCGTGGGGATATATTGGCGCCTTCACGATGCGCTCGTTGCCGTTTTGCTAGCTCCACATATATCAAATTTGGTGTTACGTGATGTCAATGAATGATAAAATATATGACTTGTGCTAACATGATAATGCTGACATGCCTGTCATGTAAGAACATTACAACATACCAAGCTCATAGCGTGCCCGCGGCCGTTTCGCTAGCTGCACATATATTAATTTTGGTATCACGCCACGTGAATAGGTGACGAAGGTAAACGGCACATGATAATCAAACATGATAATCATGATAGTGAAGTCATGTATGGCATCATTTACCTCCACCTCGTAACGTTAATTGTGCTGATTTTAAAGTGACATATCAACATTTCTCATTCGTGCTTCGCATATCATCAATTCCCACTTTACGTGGGATCTGCCAATTTTTTCAACTGCTGACTCAACAAGTTGCAAAAGTTTGGCCTAATTTAAAGACTCTTGCCTCGCATCGTTAACCGCATCAAACGCTTGACAGTCAGGCCGGCACCATCACATTCACGAGTTGAACTATGGCCTTCTCAGAATCAAGTTTGTATACGAGTTCACGCGTCAATCAGTTTGATTGACAGACGCCCGCGGCGAAGATTGGGTACGCCCACCACATTTGCTCTTGCGTAGAAGCAGTACTCACGTATAGCGGCACGATTAATCTATCAGATATATCGCACAATTTATGCACACACGTACGCACAAGTGTAAGTGACATCACCACGCGGCTGCAATATTTCGCATTCACTTTCACTGCTTAGGATGACTGCCAGTTGGTCGTGTTGGTAGTAGTAGTAGTAGTAGTACAAAACTTTATTATATACATAATCCAGACAGGCTTGAACTCCATTGCCCCGAAGAATATACGGGGTGGACAGCGAAGTCTGTCCGGCAGGGTGGTGCCCCTATTCCAGGGCCCCACTGGCGCGAGCCATCCGTTCAGCTCTTTGGATCAGTCGCAGCTGATCCACTAGGGCTGGGCTAGACAGCAGCGCCTCCCATTCCTCCCACGTGCCAGTGGTGTCGTGCTCTTCGTCGTGCTCTGCACACTCCCACGTGATGTGAAAGAGTGTTGGGGTGGCTCCGCACCACGGGCACATATCTCTGTACGCCGTGGGGTAGATCAGGTGAAGAGTGTGCAGATTGATGTAAGTGTTCGTCTGTATTTTTCTTAGCGCTGTTGCCTCCGCAGCGCTGAGCTTGCTGTGAGGACGTGAATACAGCTGCCTATTTTCTCTGTAATACTTTAAGATTGTTGCGAAGCTAGGGTCCAGGGGTGTAGGGTCATCACTTGCATCGGCTTGAGTGGCTCGGTGATTTGTGAAGCCTCGAGCCGCCTCATCCGCGCGCAGGTTCCCTGTCACACCCTCGTGCCCCGGTGCCCAAGTCACAGCCTGTACGTATTTCACTGTGGGGTCCCATCCTGTTCCAACCAATATACGGAGCGCTTGTGCTCCAATTTTGCCCTTTAGATAGTTTCTGCAAGCTTTTTGCGAATCTGAAATGATTGTTAATGGAGCGTTTCGCGTCCATCCCTCTTTTATTGCGAGTGCTATGGCAACTTCTTCTGCTTGTGCTGTCGACGCCTGATCTATTGAAGCGCAGGCTGTAATTTTCCCTCTATGGTCGGTGGCTACACACACATATCTCTTTGCATTGGTCTGATAAGGCGCGGCGTCAGTGAATCTGGCCGTGTTCAAAAATCTTGTCTTTTTGTCTATGTAGTCAGCCCTTGCCTTTCTTCTTCCAGCATGCAGAGTAGGATCCATGTTGCTTGGTATTGGCAATACGGTGTACCATTTTCTGAATTCGCTTGGTACTTCTTTAGTTTCTTGGTGTTTTTGTAATAAAGTATCGCGCCTAGTTTTTTTAGGACTGCTCTGCCCGTTGGGGTCTGGAGAAGGCGATTTTCTTGCGCTAGTAACTGGGCCTCGGATAATTCTTCAATTGTGTTATGAAGACCAAGCGCAGCAGCTTGTCGTTTGAAGTATTCCGCGGTAATCTCAGGGCTGTCTTGTAGGCCATTC
>WOVY01006262.1:0-38190 GCA_013436015.1 Rhipicephalus annulatus | reverse complement strand
AAAAAAGAAAAAACACAATTGTGTACATAATCTGCAATCTACAATGTCCGTATCTTCCCTCCGGGAATCCCCGCAGGGGCGCCTGCGCAAGTAGGCGTTTGGTGTGTAGCGACACCACGGACCCGAGCTAACGGGGGAGTTTTGACTCCCTCCCACGCCTAGCCGTGCGTGGCTTTGCCGTGTCCGGGGAAAAGGGGATCCTGGGGGTTGAGCTGACGCTGGGTGATTGGACCTTTAAGGCCCCCCGGCAGAGGCAACACACCCCTTTGGCCCCGGCTTCACGTAGACGGCACCCCTGGGCTGACCCACCCAGGGGAAATCGGCAGTCGCCTTTTCCTGTCTCCTCCTCACATCTTCGTCTTTTCTCTTACTTTAAATCTTTCCTGTCCTCTACTCTCTTCCATTGACTTCCGTGTTTCCTGGCGGCAAGGGTTAACCTTGTGTAATTACTCAACCTTGAGTAGTTATATTTGGTTATAGTGGCAATGTACGGCTGGCGTCTGCAGCCTTATGCTATTAAGTGCTTCAGCGTCCCCTTGTTGGACTCCATGGTGGGTGGTCGCCATTGCTGCCGAACAAAAAGTACACTACTATGGGAACACCTGCATTTCCCCGTCTCCTAGATCGTCTCCCGCCTAAGAGGGGACGCACCGATGACATATCATTTTTCAGCAAACCCAGACAATGCTTTCCCGAATTCCATGTTGTGCACAGCGAAAACCCAACAAAACAAGCCAGAGCAATATCTCCATTTCTCGTTGCTAAATCTCTGACAGAGGTCTTTGGCCCAGGATACAAGGTTACAAAGATGGCTAGCGGAGACCTTCTCCTTGAGCTACCTGAAAAACACCACTATGAAAAACTTGGCAGCCTCATAGCATTTGGTAATAACCCAGTATCTGTCTCACCTCATAGATCAATGAACACGTCACGCGGAGTTGTTTCAGAAACAGACCTTCTTGAAATGTCTGAACAGGAACTGCTTGAAGGTTGGAAAGAGCAAAATGTCACAGATGTGAAACGAAACGTCATCAGACGAGACAACAAAGAAATACCTACCAAACATTTAATACTCACCTTCGCATCTAGCACACTGCCTTCATCTATAGACACAGGATACATCAAACTCTCTGTCCGTCCCTACATTCCCAATCTAAGACGGTGTTATAAATGTCAACGATTTGGTCATGGCTCGCAGAACTGCCGGGGTCAGGAAACTTGTGTAGGATGTGGTAGCCACGGCCACCCATCTGATAACTGTGTTACTACGCCTCACTGCGTAAATTGTGACGGAGAACACGCCGCGTATTCGCGTTCGTGTCCTAACTGGAAGAAAGAAAAAGAAATAATCACTCTTAAAGTCAAAGAAAACATCACATTCAAAGAAGCAAGACGAAGAGTGTCGCCATTTTACGGCGCAACATATGCTGATGCGGCGCGTCAGGGGGCAACGTCGCACCAGCCCTCGCCACCCCTTCGGCCCGCGCAGAGCGAGCCGTCGGCTGTGGCACCTGCCCCCAAGGCGGCTGTAGCCCAGGCTACACCGCCTACTCCCAAACAGAGACCGGAGACTCCAGAGTCTTCGGGCCTCAAGGCCTCCCCTCACCAGGCGAGGCCCAAAATTCAAACTAACAGCCCGCACGTGCGGGCACCCAGTGCCTCCGAGGAGGCAATGGATACGTCGGCACCCTTGGTGCCGAAAGAGCGGCGTGGCTCCTTGGAGCACGCCAAGAAAACAAAAAAAGCAAATAACAGGGCCTGGTGACGGCCCTGTTAAGTGAACTCAAACTCCCCGTCTAAACAGCCACTCGCTTTTCGTACACGCAGCGTTATTTTACATTCACTATGAACACTCAAATTATACAGTGGAACGTCAGGGGCCTTCTCAGAAATCTTGACAACATCCAAGAACTCCTACACGAACACTCACCAAAAGTGCTGTGTGTACAAGAAACACACCTTAATTCAAGACACACAAATTTTCTTCGCAAATACGTTATTTTTCGAAAGGAGCGCGATGATGCCATGACATCATCCGGAGGTGTTGCCATCATAGTGAATCAAGGAATTGCATGCACACACTTACAACTCCAAACATCCCTTGAGGCAGTGGCTGTTCGAGCGGTTCTTTTTGATAAACTGATCACAATCTGCACTATTTACATTCCTCCTAGCTATCAGCTGCAGAAAAGTGATTTACACTCTCTAATTGATGAACTTCCGGAGCCTTATGTTCTCCTTGGAGACTTTAACGCGCATAGTAGGCTATGGGGTGACTCGCGGTATGACGCGCGAGGTCGACTGATCGAACAGTTCCTTCTCTCGTCGAGCGCGTGTCTCCTGAATCGAAAAGAACCAACCTATTATAATCTCGCTAATAACACCTACTCCTCCATAGACCTAAGCATAGCATCTCCATCTCTTGCCTCTACTCCAGTGGAATGTCGTCAGTAATCTGTACGGAAGTGACCACTTCCCCATAGTTTTGAGCACAACTACAGTAACCGAGTGCCCACCACGTGTTCCCAAGTGGCTAATAAACAGAGCCGACTGGGAACAGTTTTATACTATCGCTAGTCTAGGTTGGAATGACATCTGTACTTTGAACATTGATGTTGCTGTGAACTAGTTCACAGCGTTTTTAATTGATGCTGCAACAAAATGCATCCCACAAACAAATGGACAACCTGGAAAACGAAGTGTGCCATGGTGGAACTCTAAATGCCGAAACGCGCGCAAACAGCAAAACAGAGCTTGGAGGCTGCTTCGGAACTCACCGACAGCCGAAAATCTTGAAACCTTCAATAAAATAAAGCCTCAACGCAGAAGAACGCGTCGGCAGGCCAGAAGAGAAAGCTGGCAGAAGTTTTTATCAGGGGTTAATTCATACACACAGGAGGCTAAAGTCTGGAACATGGTCGGTAGGATAGCAGGAAAACAAGTACGCACACTTCCCCTCGTAAACACTCAGGGTGATACCTTGGAAGATCAGGCAAACTTCCTCGGTGCACACTTCGAACAAGTATCCAGCTCGTGCCACTATACTGACACTTTCGAAAAATACAGAACAAGAATAGAAAAGCAGAAACTCGAACACAAATCCACTAGATACGAGGCATATAACCAAGCTTTCAGTCTAGCTGAGCTCCAAACATCTCTAAACTCCTGCAGTACTTCCGCCCCAGGTTCAGACCGTGTGATGTATGAAATGTTAAAAAACCTACCAAACGAAACCCGAAAAACCTTAGTTTGTTTGTACAATGCTATTTGGTCTTCTGGCACTATTCCTACCTCCTGGAAAGAGGCGATTGTTATTCCCATTTTGAAAGAAGGCAAGGACCCATCTTTAGCTTCGAGTTACAGGCCGATTGCACTTACAAGCTGCTTGTGCAAAGTCTTCGAAAAAATGATAAACGGCCGACTTGTACACTTTCTTGAAACAAACAATTTGCTCTACCCATTTCAGTGCGGGTTTCGAGAGAGTAGATCCACGACAGACCACCTTGTTCGTATCGAGGCACAGATCAGCGACGCTTTCGTCCATAAACAATATTTTCTCTCTGTATTCCTCGATATCGAAAAGGCTTATGATACAACATGGCGTTTCGGAATTCTAAGAGACCTGTCCCACCTTGGCGTGCGCGGAAGAATGTTTCACATAATCGAAAGTTACCTGTCAAACCGGACATTCCGTGTCCGAGTAGGCACGGTTCTTTCCCAAACCTTCGTTCAGGAAACAGGCGTGCCACAAGGTGGTGTACTTAGCTGCACACTTTTTCTCATCAAGATGAATTCCCTGCACTTGTCCATCCCTCGCAATATGTTTTATTGTACATATGTCGACGACGTCCAGCTTAGCTTTAGATCTTGCAATCTGGTAAGGTGTGAGCGACAGGTTCAGTTAGGTTTAAACAAGGTCTCCAAATGGGCAGAGGAAAACGGATTCCGACTGAACCCACAAAAGAGCACGTGTGTCTTGTTCTCCCGAAAGAGAGGCATGCACTCAGAACCCGACATTGAGTTGAACGGTCAACGTCTGTCTGTCAATGCGGAGCATAAATTCTTAGGATTAATCTTGGACAACAAGTTGACCTTCATACCGCACATCAAGTATCTAAAAACAAAATGTTTAAAAGCCATGAATGTTTTAAAAGTTTTGTCACATACTACGTGGGGTAGTGACAGGCAATGTCTCATAAACCTCTATAGAAGCCTCATTCGCACCCGCTTAGGTTATGGAGCCGTTGTCTATCAGTCTGCTACTCAAAGTGCCTTGAAGATGCTGGATCCCGTGCGCCATTTGGTCATCCGCCTTTCTACGGGTGCTTTTCGCACCAGCCCCGTAGAAAGCCTTTGCGTTGAGTCAAATGAGTGGTCGCTTCATGTGCAAAGAACTTACATGTCCTTTGTTTATTTCCTTAAGGTGAAAGCAGACAAGGAGCACCCCTCATACTCTACAATTAACGATTTGTCGAGCTCAACTCTGTTTCAAAACAGGCCTTCGGTGAGGCAGCCCTTCTCAGTACGCCTGAAGTGTCTAGCTGAAGAAACTGCAGTATCACTTGAACACAATTTAATGGCTCCTGTAGCATACCCGCCACCGTGGCAGTGGCAGACTATAGACTGCGATATGTCTTTCCTAGAAGTTACAAAACATGCACCTCTTGCCCACATCCGAACATACTTTTTGGAACTTCAACACAAATACACACGTCCTGAGTTCTTCACAGATGCCTCCAAGACTAACTCCTCTGTGTCCTACGCTGTTGTCGGCCCATCCTTTTCGGATGCTGGCCCTCTACATCCACGCAGAAGTATCTTCACAGCGGAAGCTTACGCGATACTTGTGGCAGCTAAACACATCAAACAATTACAAATACAAAAAGCAGTAATTTATACAGACTCCCTCAGTGTGGTAACGGCTCTGCACAGTCTTAAAAAACAAAAAAACCCGATCCTTGTCTCACTTTACTCCATTTTGTGCACACTCTACACACTCAAACAACATGTTGTAGTGTGCTGGGTGCCAGGGCACCGTGAGATCCCAGGCAACGTGAGGGCGGATCAGCTCGCTGCCTCCTTCCATGAGAGCACCGCCATTACATCCATATCAATCCCGGTCCTTGATCTTAAGCCGTCTCTCAAACGAAACCTCAGGGACTACTGGCAGAGCAAGTGGGATACACACACACAAAACAAACTACACGTTATTAAGCCACACCTTGGTCATTGGCTGCCCGTATCGAAATCGCGTCATACAGAGGTAATACTAACGAGACTCAGGATAGGACACACATACACGACACACACACACCTTTTGTCTGGTGGCAATCCATCATTGTGTGACAGATGTGGTGAAGCATTGACAGTCCTTCAAATTTTAATTGAGTGCAAACAATTGGACACTGTAAGAAAACAACACTTTCCATTACCCTACCGACAACATATACCTTTACAACCTGCAATGTTCGTCGGTAGGGAACCGCTTTTTAGTCACAAATAATTGTTAGCGTTTTTTAAAGAAATTCATAGTTTTCATAGTATATATCCAGGCATCCCGTAGCATGACCTCTCTAGAGAGGTTTTTGCTGCGGTGGTTACACAAGAAAGCACTTGCCTCACGGCCCTTGGACGCAAGGGTATGAACGAGTGAGGCACTTGTGCTAATGCCATACATATCCACCATCGTCTTTTATTATCACCAACTTTTGTCATCTATTCACACCACACACACATTTCACGGCATGGTCATGATTTTATTACTTGTGTGTTTTTACCCGCCTTACCGCGAGGAATTTTATGGCCCTTATACAGCCGCTTATCACAATCATTGTCCACTTTTTTAGTAAGATGAACTGGCGCTCTTTGGCCGTGAAATGGCCCTTGCGCCATAAAACATCAAACATCATCATCCCTTCGGGAAGTAGTGGTCAGCCAGACTACGCATGGGTGTTCACAACAGGGTAGCCCTTCCGTGACTTTGTCGAGCTTTCTTCGAGCTTTTCTCCGGTTGACCCGCTCTTTTCGTCTTGGTACACTTCATTTCGAAGACCTGTTCATAGCTCGCCATCCACAATGTTCGTATCTTCCCTCTGGAAAGTAGTGGTCAGCCAGGCCACACGTGGTTGTTCAGAACAGGGTAGACCTTTTGTGACTTTGTTGAGCTTTCTTCGATCTTTCCTCCGGTTGACCCGCACTTTTCCTCCTCGTTCACCACCGTCTTTTTGTTGTATGTTTGTTGTCCTAGTGTATCAAGCACGCGCCGGCATGGATACAGTGCCCACGCCCCCGAGGTTAGAGACCTCTCCTGTATAGGGTCGACAGGGGGGACGCGGTTTGTGCATCCCGAGGCGCGCACCATCCAACGTTTGTTGTTATGTATTAGCCTGTTTGTGTATGTAATGTAGCACAGTTTTATGTGTCCACCGAAACAAAACGAGAGCCCTGATCGATCGTCACCGCGACAGTTCGGGGATGTTTTCGCTTATTTGTCTCACTAAGCGTATTAACAGCGCTCGATTGCACGCTTGTTCAAGAATGCGTGGTAGATTCGAGTGGTCCGTTATCACTTGAGGACTCAGTTGTGTAGCAATGTGGCTTGTTTCCGGGCATTCCGTCAAGTAGTGTTTGATGTTCTCACACAACCTTCCACAAAAACACCTGGGTTCTCTCATCCGGTAGAATCTGTGAAAGTATGGGTGAAACCGCCCGTGAGCAGCGTTACGAGTGCTTTGTTGGGGGGGAGGGACGGTAGTTGCCGCAGGTCTGGCACCCACTTGTGTAGTTCTGTATCGCTGTTCTCAAGAGACCACTGAAAGGCCCAGCGTTTGTTCATCTCCGCCCGGAACATCGACCGTACATTACGTCATGACCACATGTTTGTCCTCGATAGACCATGTCGTGCTGCGCGAGAGGCAATAAAATCGGCTATCTCGTTACCTAACACCCCACGGTGTCCCGGGACATGATAAAGACAGAAGTTTGCCTTCAATGCGTTGTTTACAATCGTGTGCTGCATTTTTACTATACGGAGATCGGTATTCGTACGGTATAAATTGGCCTGGAGAAGCGACAGGCAGTCCATGTACACGAACACGTCCTGGAACGGGGGGTGGGCTTTCAGCCATGTCAGGGCCTCTGCCAGAGCCACGGCCTCTGCACAAAATGCACTCATGTCTCTTGATACTGAAAACCTTCCGATGGCCTCTACACGATTTGCCCGGCCGAAAACGATGTATGCCGCCCCCGCCAGTCCCCCTGCATAAGAACCGTTCGTGTACACGTGTAGCCCTGAACGCCCGGCAATCCAAGTGGCCTCTCAAGCCGTTATTCTATGGTGAGGAAACGAGGCCCGTTCGGATGGATGTATTGCGAGTCGATCTACCGGATACGTTATCCAATCCGGGCGTACTATCAGGTCCCCGTATCGTGTCATTTTTCGGACGGCGAACAGGCGGAACTCAGCGTTTAACCGCTCCAGTTCCAGCTCGATGGACGGGGCGCGCAAGATTACCTGTAGCACGGCCGTCCTCGTCATGTGGAGAGCCTCAGACATGTGAAGCAATACTGATCTTTGAATTGAAACGATTCGTGACTTTGGCCTGGAATCTGGGCACAATTCGTCCCACCATATTGGTGACGCGTATGCTATGGCCAGGAGTATGACATTTCTATATAGCGTGGTCCTTTGGTTCGGGCGCAGGCGACCACCCTGTAAACGAGCAAGGAAGTTGACACACGTCAGTATTGTCTCCACCCTTGCCTTGAGGGCATCGGCGTGGAGGAAGAATGATAAACGCCTGTCGAAAGTGACGCCTAGAAGTTGCACTGAATCCTTGAAAGCGATGGCTTTATCCGTTCTTTCAGCCCTAACTGTTAGGTGACTCTTCACGCCTAGACTGCCTTGCCCGTGCGGGAAGAGTACACAAAATGTTTTCTCTTTATTAGCTCGGACGCTGGTTACCCGCGCCCACTCCAGTACTCTCCTGAGTACTTCGGATCCAAGCTCTTCGAGCCTTTTCTTTGAGTCTCCGGGAATGATTAATGACGTGTCGTACGCGTACACTTGCGTGGCGACACCTGTCGACATCTGCAAGCAAATTAATTCGTGAACTATCATATTCCACAGAAGTGGTGACAATGGCGATCCCTGTGGACTACCCATTGTGGGCCGCGCTTCCACCTCCCCAGCCTGCGCTCGGAACAACATGAATCTATCAGTCAGGAAAGTTCTTAAGAAGTGATAGATATTAGACGGAACCCTTCGTTCACGGAAGAAGTGTAGGACCTGCGGGTGCCAGACGCTGTCAAAAGCTGCTACGAAGTCTAGGCACATGAGTATGTTGGGGGTCTTCGATACCCGCATCTGCACGAGCCTGGTTTTAAGATTGTGCAGGGCCAACACCGCACTTCTTGCGTGCGTGAACCCATAATGGTGGGTATGTAAGTGACCGTTCCGCCATAGAAAGCTGTAGAGACGGCCATTTAGCAATCGTTCTAGGACCTTTCCGATGACCGAGTTCACACATGATTATGATGATGATGAGTAGTTTTTAGTGGCGCAAGGGCCAATTGATGGCCAAAGAGCGCCATTTCAATTGACTACAGATATGAACAATGGTATGGTGCGTGGCTGTAAAGGGGCCTTAAAATTCCTCACTCTAACGCGGGTTAAAACATGAAAGTAATAAAATCATGACAGTGGCGTGACATATGTGTGGTGATAGCTGATCGCAAAATGTCATGATAATAAAACCATGATGATGATGTAGTCACCGCAGCCACGACCACTCTATAGAGGTCGTGCTACGGATGACCTCGAAATATCGGGTGAAAGCTTTGCACATCTTTTAAAAACGTAAAAAGTGTTTGCAGTTTAAAAAGCGGATCCCTACCGATGAGCATCCCAGGGTGTAGAGAGAGCTGCTGTCGGTAGGGCAGTAAAAAGTGCTTTTTTCTTAGAGCATCTAGCTCAATGCACTGGACGAGAATGTGGAGAACCGTAAGGGGCTCTCCACATCTCTCACAATATGGTGGATCACCGGTAGACAGAAGAAATGAATGTGTAGAATGTGTGTGTCCTGTTCTAAGCCTTGTTAGTATTACTTCTGTGTGTCGTGATTTTGATAGTGGCGGCCAATAACCTAGTTGCGGCTTAATAGCACGGAGTTTATTATCTGTGTGTTTATCCCACATGCTCTGCCAATACCCCCTGAGCTTTCGTTTTATAAAAGGTTTAAAGTCGAGTGCAGGGACTGGTGCTGATGCATTGGCAGTAGTGACATTGGCGCAAGCAGCCAGATAGTCGGCCAAAACGTTCCCTTGTATTTTACGGTGCCCTGGAACCCAGCAGACAACGACATGCTGTTTTAATGTGTAGAGTGTGCACAGAAGTGAGTAGAGTGACACCAGCACGGGGTTCTTGTGTTTTTTAGGAGTTTTCAGAGCTTTGACCACGCTTAGGGAATCTGTGTATATTGCCGCCTTTGGTAATTTTGTCTGTTTAATGTGTTTTACGACCGCCAGTATTGCGTAAGCTTCTCCTGTGAAGATGCTTGCATTAGGATGAAGAACGCCGTACTCGGTAAAGAATTGGCCTACCGCTGCATATGACACAGAAGTGTTTGACTTTGACACATCAGTGAAGAACTCAGGGCATGTGTATTTATGTTGTAGTTCTAAAAAGTATGTATGTATGTGTGCAAGTGGTGCGTGCTTTGTGACATCAACAAAAGACACATCACAGTCTATAAGCTGCCACTGCCACGGTGGCAGATATGTTGCAGGAGCCATCAAACTGGGTTCAAGAAGAGGCACACCTGTTTCTTCGGCCAGGCTCCTTACACGCAGCGCGTAGGGCTGCCTAAACGAAGGACGGTTCTCGAACAAGCCAGAACAAGACAAATCATTAATTGTGAAATGGGAAGGATGTTTCTTGTCTGCCTTCACCTTCAAAAAGTACAAAAAGGACAAGGAACATCTTTGTAGGTGGAGCGACCATTCATTCGAATCCACGTACAGGCTCTCCGCAGGGCTGGTGCGGAAACCACCCGTAGAGAGGCGAATGCCTAGACGGTGGACAGGGTCGAGAATTTTCAAGGCTGATGGTGTTGCCGACTGATAGATTATAGTACCGTAATCTAGGCGTGTGCGTACGAGGCATTTATATAGGTTAATTAAACATTTACTGTCACTACCCCATGTATTGTGTGACAACACTTTTAAAATGGTCATTGTTTTTAACCACCTGTCCCTTAAATACTTGATGTGTGGGATGAAGGTTAGCTTAGTGTCCAATATGAGACCAAGAAACTTGTGCTCGGTCTTCACTGACAGAGGTTGACCATGCAGGTCAATGTCGGGGTCAGGATGGAGGCCCCTCTTTCGGCTGAACAAGACACAGGTGCTCTTTTGCGCGTTTAGTATAAAACCATTCTCGTTTGCCCATTGAGATACCTTGTTCAACCCTAGTTGAACTTGACGTTGGCACATTGAGATGTTGCACGATTTGTAACCAATCTGCACATCATCGACATATATGCAGTAAAAAATATTTCGTGGGAGAGACAGGTGCAAGAAATTCATTTTAACTATGAAAAGTGTGCAGCTCAATACACCTCCTTGTGGCACTCCTGTTTCTTGGACAAATACTCGAGATAAGACAGTGCTAACTTGGACACGGAATGTACGGTTGGACAGGTAGCTTTCGATAATTGTCAGCATTCTACCCCGCACACCTAAATGTGACAGGTCTCGCAATATGCCGAAGCGCCATTCTGTGTCATAAGCCTTTTCCATATCGAGGAACACAGAAAGAAAAAATTGCTTATGAACAAAAGCGTCGCGAATTTGTGCTTCGATACGGACAAGGTGGTCGACCTAGCTTCTCGAAACCCACACTGGTATGGGTCAAATAGGCCACTAATTTCAAGGAAGTGCATCAGGCGCCTGTTAATCATTTTTTCAAAGACTTTGCAAATACAGCTGGTTAATGCTATTGGCCTGTAGCTAGAGACTGAGGCCGGGCCCTTGCCTTGTTTTAGGATTGGGATAATGATAGCTTCCTTCCAGGCTGAGGGTAGCTCGCCAGAAGACCATAACGCGTTATACAGAGAGAGGAGAGCTTTCTGGGTTTCAGTGCGCAGGTGTTTTAACATTTCATATGCCACACGGTCCGGGCCAGGGGCAGATTTATTGCAGCAGGCAAGTGAGGCCTGCAGTTCAGCCAAACAGAAAGGTTCGTTGTATGCCTCGTGTGTTCTGGGCTTGCGCTCTAATCTCTGTTTTTCTATTGCGGTTTTGTATCGTCGGAACACTTCACTATAATGTTTTGAGCTGGAGACCTGTTCAAAGTGCGCTCCGAGAGTGTTTGCCTGGTCTTCCAAACTCTCCCCTTGTGTGTTGGGGATATTATGCTGAGGTCTATTGCTGAGTACGTGTTGTTAGCGATGTTGTAATATGTTGGCTCTTTCCGATTCAGCAGGCACGCACCGGAAGAAAAAAGGAGCTGTTCAATCAGGCGACCTCGAGCATCGCAGCGAGAGTCACCCCATAGATTGCTATGTGCATTGAAATCTCCAAGAAAGATATAAGGTTCTGGAAGTTCCTCTATGAGGGACTCGAATTCATGCTTTTCAAGACGGTGTTGTGGAGGTATGTAGAGAGAGCAGATGGTGACGAGCTTATTCAATAGAACTGCTCGAACAGCCACTTCCTCAAGGGATGTTTGTAGTGTTAGGTGTGTGCATGCAATCCCTTGATTGACTATAATGGCAACACCACCGGATGGCACAATGGCATCATTCCGGTCTTTCCGAAAAATAACGTAGTGTCGTAAAAAGTTGGTGTGTTTCGGTTTCATATGTGTCTCTTGTACGCACAGCACCTTAGGTGTATGTTTGTGTAAAAGTTCTTGGATATCGTCGAGGTTTCTCAACAGTCCTCTGACGTTCCACTGTAGTATTTGTGTCATTTTAATTTAGTGTGGTGCTGTGCATACAGAGGTGTTGCGTTAGCTTACAGGGCCTTTTGAGGGCCCTGTGATTCGAGGTTTTTCTTTTTTGGCGCGCTCCAAGGAGTTGCGCCTATCCTTCGGCATCTGAGGCGCCAAAGGAGGGGGACTTGTATCCATCACCTCTTGTGAGGTGATGGATGGTGCCTGCTGGGCAGGCACATTCACGGAACTTTCGAACCTGACTGCGCCTGCAGTGGTCCGAGGCTCAGCAGGCACTAGGGTCTGCCAGCCCTGTTTGTCAGGTGGCGGAGCAGTACAGGCTGCTCCAGCCGGGGGCGCTGGCGGCACGACCGCGGCCACACACTGTGTGACAGTCGCGGGTGCTGAGGCATGTGGCGCGGCGCCCCGGCGCGTCACATCTGCAAAGGAGGGATAAAATGGGTTGTGTATTGCGAAGCGTTGGCGCGCTTCTTGGAATGTGAGATTGAATTTAACCTGAAGTTCTACTATTTGTTTCTCTTTTTTCCATGCGGGGCATGATCGTGAGTAGGCAGCGTGGTCTCCTTCACAGTTCGAACAATGATTTGTTTCTGAGGTGCAGTTGTCTGATATGTGTTGAATGGATGCGCACTTTGCGCAAGCTGCACGCCCTCTGTAACTCTGCGACCTATGACCGAAACGTTGGCACTTGAAACATCGACGAGGGTTGGGAATGTATGGTCTTACACGAAGCTTACAATAGCCGGTTTCGATTGATTCTGGTAGGTCACTTGTTCCGAAGGTAATTATTACGTGTTTTGTAGGGGTCAGTTTGTTGTTGCGTCTTATTGTTATTCGTTGGACATTAACCACGTTCTGGTCCTGCCAGCCTTCGAGCAGCTCACTTTCAGAAAGCTCAGTAAGATCATCATCAGAAATTACGCCACGGACAGTGTTCATGGACCTGTGTGGGCCCACCAAAACAGGGGTTTCACCAAAGGCTACAAGCTTAGACAGCTTTTCATACTGAGCTTTGTCACGAACCTCCAGAAGAAGATCGCCACTTCCCATCTTTGTTACTTTGTAACCTGGGCCTATTGCTTCTGTGAGAGTTTTGGAAACGAGGAAAGGTGAAATAGCTCGTACTGTCTTCTTTTCGTTTTGACTGTGGATTACATGGTACTTTGGGAATGTCGGCTTTGGTGTGTTAGGCAGGAAAGTATCTTCGGTGCGCCACCTTTTTAGGGAGCGATCAGGAAGGGGGGGAAAAGATTTTGCAATAAAATACAATAAAGTTCGGCGGCGATGGTGGCCACCCACCACCGAGCCCAACAAGGGGACGCTACAAGGTTGACTAGTGAACACTTGGAGACGCCAGCCATGCATCGCCGCTATAACCGAATATAACTACCCAAGGTTGAGTAACTACACAGGGTTAACCCTCGCCGCCAGGAAATTCTGAAGGAAACGGAAAAGAGGAGATGACAGGACAGATAAAAAGTGAGAGATAAAGACAAAGATGTAGAAAGACAGAGATAGGAAAAGGCGACTGCCGATTTCCCCAGGGTGGGTCAGCCCACGGGTGCCGTCTACGTGAAGCCGGGGCCAAAGGGGTGTGTTACCTCTGCCAGGGGGTTTTAAAGGTCCAATCACCCAGCGTCAGCTCAACCCCCAGGATCCCCTTTTCCCCGGACACGGCAAAGCCACGCACGGCTAGGCGTGGGAGGGAGTATAAACTCCCCCGTTAGCTCGGGTCCGTGGTGTCGCTACACACCAAACGCCTACTTGCGCAGGCGCCCCTGCGGGGGACCGAGTTCACACAGATCGGTCTGTACGAGGTTGTGTATTGCGGAGGTCTATTTGTTTTTGAATGAACACAACTCAACCGCCTCTCCAGCACCTGGGGAAACGGCCGAGTATTCGCGCTGTGTTCAAAATGAACATTTGGAAGTCAGGCCTAACAGCAAAGAGGCCTTTTATTATGGCGGGCGTAACGCCATCTGGCCTACTCCTGCTGAAATGAGCTGACGGCTCGATGACTGCGACACATCTAGACGACCAATGCACCGACTTGCCCAGGCACGCTGAGGCCAGGCAAATGGCCGCAAGGCCATACAGTTTTGCCGACGTGGGTATCCAATTTACCGAGGAGGAGATACACGAGGTGATTGGGGCGATGCCGCCGCATTCCTCGCCAGCGCCGGACGCAATCATGGCGCTCCTTGTGAAGGGCCTGTTTAAAACACGCGAGATTCATGATGTTTGTATTCAACGCAATGCTCGCGCTCGGATGTTTCCCTCATTATTGGTGCCGCGGCAGCATAATCTTCATCCCTAAACCCGGCCGGCCCCCCGAGCTCAAGTCATACAGGCCCATATAGGTGAATTCGGTTCTCGCAAGACCCTGGAACGACTCTTGAACGGCCGCCTCTACTACTTATTTTGGATTGATTGATATGTGCGGTTTAACGTCCCAAAACCACTATATGAATATGAGAGACGCCGTAGTGGAGGGTTCCGGAAATTTAGACCACCTGGGGTTCCTTAACGTGCACCCAAATCTGAGCACATGGGCCTACAACATTTCCGCCTCCATCGGAAATGCAGCCGCCGCAGCCGGGATTCGAACCCGCGCCCTGCGGGTCAGCAGCCGAGTACCTTAACCACCGCGGCGGGGCACTTATTATGGAAGCACGGGCATGTTCACAACTGTCAGTTTGGATTCACGCACGGTAGAAGTGTGGTGATGGCCTTGATCCTCTAAAAGAGACCCTCTTGCAGCTTAAAGTTTCAAAGAAGTCCACGGTTTTGATGTGATTATACTTTTAGGGCGCTTTTGAAAGTGTATGGAACCCTTGAGTGCTCTGGTTTTCCCGGGAGTGCCGCGTGCCAGCTAATCTCTGCCACCTGCTGAGGCCGTTCCTACAGCAGTGGTCGGTGGTTTTTTGATCAAACGCCGCCGAGCTGGTGGCATATCCCTTGCTGGGGAGTCAGCAGGGGTCTCCAATATCAGCCATGCTATGAAACGTTGTGATCCAAGATCTCTTATGCCTCCCACTTTCTATGGGCGTCACAATGCAAGCGAATGCCGACGACACCATCATTGTCATCCCGGAAGAATCATGAGAGCGCTTGGGAGAGGTTGGGTCCGCAGTGTTGAAGAACATAATGAGGTGAACCATTGGGGCAAGGGTCACCCTTAGCACGGATAAAACAAACGAACACCGCCGTACGGAAAAGGGGCGCATGTCCATATTTTTATTTATTTATTTTATTTATTTATTTATTTATACTGTCAACCCTCACTTGAGGGTCATTACAGGGAGGGAAGCATAGGATATGGAAAGTAAATACAGACATTGATATTTTCAGCAAATTTGAACAATAACACAATAGCATATTCATTGCTCGGCAAAATAAACATCAAGAGCACATTCAAATTTGTTAACGTCAGAATTTTCAACAATATGTCGCGGCAATTTGTTCCACGCTTCTATAACATCAGGGAAAAAAGATTTGCGAAAGACGTCCGTGCGAGCACCGAAGGGGCGAACTGCCGCGTCATGATTGATCCGGCTGCTGAGCTTATGCGGGGGGTGGACGTAAATTGTTCTATCTATTTTTATTTGACCATGCAATATCTGAAAAAATACTTTTAGGCGCTGCTTTTGTCGTCTAATTTCTAGAGATTCCAAACCACTTAGTTTTAACATCTCGGTAACCGAATCAGTCCTTTTATACTTCGAACATATAAATCGCGCGGAAAGTCTCTGAATTCGTTCCAGTTTATCTATTAAATCCTTTTGGTGGGGGCTCCAGGCAGCACAAGCATATTCTAAAACAGGGCGCACAAATGTTTTATATGCAAGCAGCTTGACGTCTTTCGTAGCATTCGGTAATTTAGCACGCAAGAAACGCAGTTTTCTGTAAGAGGCACAGTATACATTCTCGACTTGTGCACGCCATTTCAAATCATTCGTAATATGCACTCCCAAATATTTAAATGCACACACCTGCGGTAAATAATTAGGCCCAATGCTGTACGTAAATGGTAAAACGTGTTTCTTGGTAGTTATATGCGTATACGTTGTCTTAGAATAATTTATTTTCATCTCCCATTTATCGCACCATGTTTGAAAATCATCAAGACAATCATTAATCACAATTTGGTCATTCACACACGTCACTGGGGCATAGATTAAACAATCGTCAGCAAACAATTTAATTTTTACAGGAGGGTTAACAATGTCAACAACATCATTTATATACACCAAAAACAGCAATGGGCCCAACACGAAGCCTTGGGGCACACCGGAATAAACATCAAGTGATTCAGACTCAAACCCATCAATTCGTACCAACTGCTTGCGGTTCGTTATGTATGCCTCAATCCACTTCAGGATATTTTCGTTTACGCCTGTTAGTTTGAGCTTGAAGAGCAATTTATGGTGGGAGACCTTATCGAAGGCTTTTGCAAAGTCTATGCATATCACGTCGACTTGTTCTCTGTTATCTACGGCAGCGGCAAAATCGTGGAGAGTTTCAATCAGTTGGGATAACGTGGAAAGCCCTTGCCTAAACCCGTGCTGTTGCCTACATATCAGCCCATTTGTCTCCAAGAAAATAGCCATCTGTTTGGCAATGACATGTTCAAAAACCTTACAGCAAACACACGTCAGAGGCACTGGCCTGTAGTTGGTAAAAAGCATCCGGTCGCCACTTTTAAATACCGGTTTCACAATGGCGCTCAGCCAGTCTTTTGGAAGCGAATGTGTCAAGAGTGATTTTTCGAAGATAATGACTAAGTAAAACGACATCCACTCCGCATACCGCCTCAAAAACACAGTTGGTATTCCATCCGGTCCATTAGCCTTCTTTTCGTTCAAATTAAGTAGCTGCTGAAACACGCCCGCTTGATCAAAAGAAACTGGATCCATGGCGCATGTGCAAATATCGGCCGTTTCCTTATCTTCATCCGTGAATGCCATCTTTGGAAATACAGATTGGAAAAAGCGATTGAAATCATTAGCTATATCTTGTTTCTGGGTTACAACATCGGAGCCAACGGCGATATGTTCAATCGCTTCTTTGCGATCGCTCAAGTATAGACAAAATTTTCTAGGCGAAGTGCGCAAGAACCCAGAAAGCGTTTCATTGAAGAACTTTTTTTTGGACTTGGAGATTTGGATTTTCAACGCTGCTCGTAGTTGGGAAATCTGCTCAGAGTGGCCTTGTCTTTTGCGTAATCTCTTTATTTTGCGTTTAGTGTGGATAACATCTCTAGTGATCCAGGGGTTAGTCTTCCTTGTTTTTTTCAATCGAATGGGAACAAACCTTTCTATACAGATGTTAATTATTGATTTCAATTTCTGCCACAAACAATCAACTGACTCGCTATCAGAGGCTTGCTTGAAATCATCAAAAGCAGTTTCCAAAAAGTCTAATATGGACATGTCATCTGCCCGGCCGTAGTCACTAACAGGCACCCGAACGAAGGGTCGTTTTCCAGGTTTTGTACCACATAGAATCTCAACCGAAATCAGTTTGTGGTCAGATATACCATCTTCGACCGTAACACTGAAGTCCTCCATAGTGCCCGAAAGGAATACCAGGTCTAGCAGTGACTGAGAACCCGATGTTACTCTAGTGGCCTGTTGAACAATTTGGGTTAGGTTATGGCTGATCATTACTTCAAATAACTTTTCGCTGCTAGTAGCATCCTTATTACCGGCCGATAAAGAAATCCAGTCTATATTTGGTAGGTTAAAGTCTCCAGCCAGGACTAATTTTGCTGTCTTGTTTACATTTGAGTTCAAAAACGTCTGAAGGTCTTCCAGGAACTCGGGCGAAGTGGCAGGTGGTCTGTATACGGCTCCGATAAGGTAATTGGTGTTCGCGTACGTAAATTTACACCATGATGATGATGTTTGATGTTTTATGGCGCAAGGGCCGATTCACGGCCAAAGAGCGCCAGTTCATCTTACTAAAAATATGGACAATGATTGTGATAAGCGGCTGTATAAGGGCCATAAAATTCCTCGCAGTAAGGCGGGTAAAAACATACAAGTAATAAAATCATGACCATGCCGTGAAAGGTGTGTGTGATGTGAACAGATGACTAAAGTTGGTGATAATAAAAGACGATGGTGGATATGTATGGCAATAGCACAAGTGCCTCACTCGTTCAAACCCTTGCGTCCAAGGGCCGTGAGGCATGTGCTTTTTTGTGTAGCCACCGCAGCAAAAACCTCTCTAGAGAGGTCATGCTACGGTATGCCCGGGTATATGACATGAAAGCTGTGAATTTCTTTTAAAAACGCTAACAATGAATTATGACTAAAAAGTGGTTCCCTACCGACAAACATTGCAGGGTGTAAAGGTATATGTTGTCGGTAGAGTATTGGAAAATGTTGTTTTCTAAGAGTTTCTAAGTGTTTACACTGAATTAACATGTGAAGGACGGTTAAGTATTCACCACATCTGTCACACAATGGTGGATTGCCACCAGACAAAAGGTGTGTGTGTGTCGTGTATGTGTGTCCTATCCTGAGTCTTGTTAGTGTTACCTCTGTTAGACGCGATTTTGATACTGGTGGCCAATGGCCAAGGTGTGGCTTGATAACGTGTAGTTTGTTTTGTGTGTGTGTATCCCACTTGCTCTGCCAGTAGTCCCTGAGTTTTCGTTTGAGAGACGGCTTAACATCAAGGGCCGGGATTGATGTCGGTGTAACGGCGGTGCTTTCGTGGGCGGATGCAGCAAGCTGATCCGCCATCACGTTGCCTTGAATCTCACGGTGCCCTGGCACCCAGCACACCACAACATGTCTGTTGAGTGTGTAGAGGGTGCATAAAATGAAGTAAAATGAAACGAGGACAGGGTTTTTTGTTTTTTAAGACTGTGCAGAGCCGTTACCACACTGAGGGAGTCTGTATAAATTACTGCTTTTTGTATTTGTGATTGTTTGATGTGTTTAGCTGCCACAAGTATCGCGTAAGCTTCCGCTGTGAAGATACTTGTGCCTGGATGTAGAGGGCCAGCATCCGAAAAGGAAGGGCCAACAGCAGCGTAGGACACAGAAGAGTTAGACTTAGAGGCATCTGTAAAAAACTCAGGACGTGTGTATCTGTGTTGAAGTTCCAAGAAGTATGTTCAAATATGGGCAATAGGCGCATGTTTTGTAACTTCTAAAAAAGACACATCGCAATCTATAGTCTGCCACTGCCACGGTGGCGGGTATGCAACAGGAGCCATTAAACTGTGTTCGAGTGACACTCCAGTGTCCTCAGCTAGACCCTTCAGGCGAACTGAGAAGGGCTGCCTCATTGAAGGCCTGTTTTGAAAAAGAATGGAGCTCGATAAGTCATTAATAGTAGAGTATGAGGGGTGCCTCTTGTCTGCTTTCACCTTAAGGAAATATACAAAGGACATGTAGGTTCTTTGCAGATGAAGGGACCACTCATTTAACTCAACGTAAAGGCTTTCTACGGGGCTGGTGCGAAAAGCACCCGTAGAAAGGCGGATGCCCGAATGGTGCACGGGATCCAGCATCTTCAAAGCACTTTGAGTCGCTGACTGATAAACAATGGCCCCATAATCTAAGCGGGTGCGAATAAGGCTTCTGTACAGGTTCATGAGGCATTTCCTGTCACTACCCCACGTAGTACGTGACAACACTTTTATAACATTCATGGCTTTTAAACATTTTGTTTTTAAATACTTTATGTGGGGTACGAAGGTCAACTTGTTGTCCAAAATTAAGCCTAAGAATTTATGCTCGGCTTTGACGGACAGTTGTTGCCCGTTCAGTTGAATGTCGGGTTCCAAGTGCATGCCTCTCTTTCGAGAGAACAAGACACACGTGCTTTTTTGTGGGTTAAGTCGAAATCCGTTTTCATCTGCCCATTTGGAGACCTTATTTAAACCGAGCTGAACCTGCCGCTCACACATGGCCAAGTTGCATGACTTGAAGCCAAGCTGAACGTCGTCGACATATGTACAATAGAACATATTGCGAGGGATGGACAAGTGCAAGGAATTCATCTTGATGAGAAAAAGTGTGCAGCTAAGTACACCACCTTGTGGCACGCCTGTTTCCTGAACGAAAGTTTGGGAAAGAACCGTGCCTACTCGGACACGGAATGTCCGGTTTGACAGGTAACTTTCGATTATGTGAAACATTCTTCCGCGTACGCCAAGGTGGGACAGGTCTCTTAGAATTCCGAAACGCCATGTTGTATCATAAGCCTTTTCGATATCGAGGAATACAGAGAGAAAATATTGTTTATGAACGAAAGCGTCTCTGATCTGTGCCTCGATACGAACAAGGTGGTCTGTCGTGGATCTACTCTCTCGAAACCCGCACTGAAATGGGTCGAGCAAATTGTTTGTTTCAAGAAAGTGTACAAGTCGGCCGTTTATCATTTTTTCGAAGACTTTGCACAAGCAGCTTGTAAGTGCAACCGGCCTGTAACTCGAAGCTAAAGATGGGTCCTTGCCTTCTTTCAAAATGGGAATAACAATCGCCTCTTTCCAGGAGGTAGGAATAGTGCCAGAAGACCAAATAGCATTGTACAAACAAAGTAAGGTTTTTCGGGTTTCGTTTGGTAGGTTTTTTAACATTTCATACATCACACGGTCTGAACCTGGGGCGGAAGTACTGCAGAAGTTTAGAGATGTTTGGAGCTCAGCTAGACTGAAAGCTTGGTTATATGCCTCGTATCTAGTGGATTTGTGTTCGAGTTTCTGCTTTTCTATTCTTGTTCTGTATTTTTGGAAAGTGTCAGTATAGTGGCACGAGCTGGATACCTGTTCGAAGTGTGCACCGAGGAAGTTTGCCTGATCTTCCAAGGTATCACCCTGAGTGTTTACGAGGGGAAGTGTGTGTACTTGTTTTCCTGCTATCCTACCGACCATGTTCCAGACTTTAGCCTCCTGTGTGTATGAATTAACCCCTGATAAAAACTTCTGCCAGCTTTCTCTTCTGGCCTGCCGACGCGTTCTCCTGCCTTGAGACTTTATTTTCTTGAAGGTTTCAAGATTTTCGGCTGTCGGTGAGTTCCGAAGCAGCCTCCAAGCTCTGTTTTGCTGTTTGCACGCGTTTCGGCATTCAGAGTTCCACCATGGCACACGTCGTTTTCCAGGTTGTCCATTTGTTTGTGGGATGCATTTTGTAGCAGCATCAATCAAAAACGCTGTGAAGTAGTTCACAGCAACATCAATGTTCGAAGTACAGATGTCATTCCAACCTAGACTAGCGATAGTATAAAACTGTTCCCAGTCAGCTCTGTTTATTAGCCACTTGGGAACACGTGGTGGGCACTCGGTTAGTGTAGTTGTGCTCAAGACTACGGGGAAGTGGTCACTTCCGTACAGATTAGTGACGACATTCCACTGGAGTAGAGGGACGAGAGATGGAGATGCTATGCTTAGGTCTATGGAGGAGTAGGTGTTATTGGCGATATTATAATATGTTGGTTCTTTTCGATTCAGGAGACACGCGCTCGACGAGAGAAGGAACTGTTCGATCAGTCGACCTCGCGCGTCATACCGCGAGTCACCCCATAGCCTACTATGCGCGTTAAAGTCTCCAAGGAGAACATAAGGCTCCGGAAGTTCATCAATTAGAGAGTGTAAATCACTTTTCTGCAGCTGATAGCTAGGAGGAATGTAAATAGTGCAGATTGTGATCAGTTTATCAAAAAGAACCGCTCGAACAGCCACTGCCTCAAGGGATGTTTGGAGTTGTAAGTGTGTGCATGCAATTTCTTGATTCACTATGATGGCAACACCTCCGGATGATGTCATGGCATCATCACGGTCCTTTCGAAAAATAACGTATTTGCGAAGGAAATTTGTGTGTTTTGAATTAAGGTGTGTTTCTTGTACACACAGCACTTTTGGTGAGTGTTCGTGTAGGAGATCTTGGATGTCGTCAAGGTTTCTGAGAAGGCCCCTGACGTTCCATTGTATAATTTGAGTGTTCATGGTGAATGTAAAATAATGCTGTGTGTACGAAAAGCGAGTGGCTGTTTAGACGGGGAGTTTGAGTTCACTTAACAGGGCCGTCACCAGGCCCTGTTATTTGCTTTTTTGTTTTCTTGGCGCGCTCCAAGGAGCCACGCCGCTCTTTCGGCACCAAGGGTGCCGACGTATCCATTGCCTCCTCGGAGGCACTGGATGCCCGCACGTACGGGCTGTTAGTTTGGATTTTGGGCCTCGCCTGGTGAGGGGAGGCCTTGAGACCCGAAGACTCTGGAGTCTCCGGTCTCTGTTTGGGAGTAGGCGGTGTAGCCTGGGCTACAGCCGCCTTGGGGGCAGGTGCCACAGCCGACGGCTCGCTCTGCGCAGGCCGAAGGGGTGGCGAGGGCTGGTGCGGCGTTGCCCCCTGACGCGCCGCATCAGCATATGTTGTGCCGTAAAATGGCGACACTCTTCGTCTTGCTTCTTTGAATGTGATGTTTTCTTTGACTTTAAGAGTGATTATTTCTTTTTCTTTCTTCCAGTTAGGACACGAACGCGAATACGCGGCGTGTTCTCCGTCACAATTCACGCAGTGAGGCGTAGTAACACAGTTATCAGATGGGTGGCCGTGGCTACCACATCTTGCACAAGTTTCCTGACCTCGGCAGTTCTGCGAGCCATGACCAAATCGTTGACATTTATAACATCGTCTTGGATTGGGAATGTAGGGACGGACAGAGAGTTTGATGTAGCCTGTGTTTATAGATGAAGGCAGTGTGCTAGATGCAAAAGTGAGTATTATATGTTTGGTAGGTATTTCTTTGTTGTCGCGTCTGATGACGATTCGTTTCACATCCGTGACATTTTGCTCTTTCCACCCTTCAAGCAGTTCCTGTTCAGACATTTCAAGAAGGTCTGCTTCTGAAACAACTCCGCGTGAGGTGTTCATTGATCTATGGGGTGAAACAGATACTGGGATATTACCGAATGCTTTGAGACTGCCAAGTTTTTCATAGTGGTGTTTTCTGGTAGCTCAAGGAGAAGGTCTCCGCTAGCCATCTTTGTTACCTTGTATCCTGGGCCAAAGAGCTCAGTCAGAGATTTAGCAACGAGAAATGGAGATATGGCTCTGGCTTGTTTTGTTGGCTTTTCGCTGTGCACAACATGGAATTTGGGAAAACATTGTCTGGGTTGGCTGAAAATTGAGATGTCATCGGTGCGTCCCCTCTTAGGTGGAGGACGATCTAGTAGACGGGGAAATGCAGGTGTTCCCATAGTAGTGTACTTTTTTCGGTAGCAATGGCGACCACCAACCATGGAGTCCAACCAGGGGACGCTGAAGCACTTAATAGCATAAGGCTGCAGACGCCAGCCGTACATTGCCACTATAACCAAATATAACTACTCAAGGTTGAGTAATTACACAAGGTTAACCCTTGCCGCCAGGAAAAATCGGAAGTAAATGGAAGAGAGAAGAAGACAGGATAGATTTAAAGACGAGAAAAGACTAAGATGTAGGAAGAGAGAGATAGGAAAAGGCGACTGCCGATTTCCCCTGGGTGGGTCAGCCCAGGGGTGCCGTCTACGTGAAGCCGGGGCCAAAGGGGTGTGTTGCCTCTGCCGGGGGGCCTTAAAGGTCCAATCACCCAGCATTGGCTCAACCCCCAGGATCCCTTTTCCCCGGACACGGCAAAGCCACGCACGGCTAGGCGTGGGAGGGAGCCGAAACTCCCTCATTAGCTCGGGTCCGTGGTGTCGCTACACACCAAACGCCTGCTTTAACAGGCGCCCCTGCGGGGAGTTTCGGAGTATAGCATCTTTTCTTTAAAATCGTAGAACCTCATTATGACTGGTCTAATATGCCCCGGCCGTTGCTTGCCCAATCTATGAATTCTTTCTATTGTTTTAACATGGACGTTCAGTTTTTTGCCAAATATATTGTGGACTACAGAAACTTTCAGGTCTGACTCCGATTCCGGGCTGCCTTCTTTTACGCCAAAAACCAAGAGGTTATTGCGTCTACTTCTGTTTTCAAGTTCCCTTAGCCTTTCTGCCTGAGTTTTTACAGTATGTTCCAGAACTTCAATTTCTGCGTTCAGTTCTTGGACTGAAGCAACTAAGCCAGCCAATCCATCGGTATTTGTCTGTATCTGGGCTAATTGATCAAGAATGCCAGTCAACCGACGGTCAAATGCTGCCCGATTTTCCAAAATAGTCTGTAGCTGCTGGGCCGTAGTAGGGCCGGGGTTTTCTTCGACATCCCCGCCATCAACAACCGCAGCAACACAGACCAGCAATCAACAAGAATCAAGGAACATCTATGAGGGCACGGCAGGACAATCAAAAATCTATTATCACTACGGTAAGTGACAACAGTAGTTTGAAAACCAACCTGGAAGACGAACAGCGGCAGTTTAGGCATTTTGTTCGCATGGACGTTGCCGTGCCTCTGAGGAGTTGCTTGATATGCTGCTCTTTAAGTAGCTGCGCTGCCGGTGACGTCACTGAGGCCGATGCTCCGTTGATCCACGGCGCATCTTCCAAAACCAGGCTGAGATGAGGAAGCAGGAAAGGCGTCCCATCAGATCCGCTTGTCGCGATCGCTGTCAAAATCCACGGCACAACCTGGAAGACGAACGGCGG
Source organism: Rhipicephalus annulatus (assembly GCA_013436015.1). Taxonomy (NCBI): domain Eukaryota; kingdom Metazoa; phylum Arthropoda; class Arachnida; order Ixodida; family Ixodidae; genus Rhipicephalus; species Rhipicephalus annulatus. The sequence continues at coordinate 13,654 of WOVY01006262.1, read as the reverse complement.
CAGTTTAGGCATTTCGTTCGCATGGACGTTGCCGTGCCCTCTGAGGAGTTGCTTGATATGCTACTCTTTAAGTAGCTGCGCTGCCGGTGACGTCACTGAGGCCGATGCTCCGTTGATCCACGGCGCATCTTCCAAAACCAGGCTGAGATGAGGAAGCAGGAAAGGCGTCCCATCAGATCCGCTTGTCGCGATCGCTGTCAAAATCTACGGCACAACCTGGAAGACGAACGGCGGCAGTTTAGGCATTTCGTTCGCATGGACGTTGCCGTGCCATATGTTCGAACCCAGAAGAAAACAAACTCACGTATAAAGACTTCACGCGGATACTGGGAGTCGTCTCATACTCTCTTCTCCTTCTTTAAGCATGCTGAATTCCTTAAAAAAAGGATTGAACTGTTGGTGGCAAAAATCGGAATACTCGCTCGAATGCAGGGTGGACTCGTGCGCCCCCGAACAGAAAGTGACGTATAGAAACGTCATCATGCCCACCATCACGTACGGTTCGCCAGTTTGATGGGAAGCGATATGCCTCTACTGCCATCTCAAATCCCACCTTGTCTCCTTGCAGCGCGCGGTTCTCCACTTGTTGGGGGCGTTCAAGACGACACGAAAGACGGCACTTTAAGTGCTCATAATAGCACCGCCGATCACTCTCGAACTGGAGAGGGCCAACGCAGAATTCGAGTTACTAACCACACGCAAGCCAATTCGTTACGAACAACAGCCCATGCGTCCTGATCGCATCCTGACCATGCTAGACGTCTGGCAGGAACACCCCGCGGCCCAATGCGGCTTCCACTTCCTCAGACTCACGTGGGACGAGACGCGACGAATGGCCCGCTTGCCGGGAACACACGTTTACACGAATGGCTCTTATACGGATTGCCTGGCAGGAGCAGCACTTATTGTACTAGAACCGCGAGAACGATTCGGAGCGGTAGGCAGATATCAGGGAGCTTTAGCTCGTACGAATATTTCTTTACCTTTGCAAGTCTTTAGAGAACGTGAGCCTTTACGTAACGTAAACTACTCGCTCGATAGGCTTTACCTTCACGGCCTGGAGCAAGCCGCCGAGTCAAGACAAGCCAAAGCAGAAGCGCTAACAACGAACACATTGTTTGACTAGGTGTTCGCTCTGTCATCAACGGCATCGATGTCAGGGCGCAAGCGATTAACGGTCAGCGACGACATCGCTCCCGTAAAAGAGTTATTATATGTGAATCCTTTCCTTGACACTGCGAGCTGGCTGAAGATAGCCGATCGGCTCTCAGAGCTGCTCGGCAGGTGCTTTAGTATTCGCAGTGTCAGCGAAAGGCTTAACTTAATCCTTCTGCATTTTTTGCGGGATCAGAAGAAGAAAATTAAGAGGTAAGTGCGTCTCGTTTTGGACTTTGTAATGTACTGCTCCTTCCCATTCACAAAAATTGCGATTACTGGCTCCGCAATAGTTCCGGTAAAGAATAAGAGCAGTCCGAGCTGGAGGACCTCCTGCAGTAAGCGGCTGACTTAACACGCGAATGCGGCTACACACCTCCGCCGTCAACCGTAAGACTATTCGCTGAACGCGACGGCATCAAAAGACCCACACGACACTTGGTCGCCCACCCGCCAGCGAAACGTCGCATAGATAATAGGGAAAAAGCAGCCCTGGCAATCTACGTGGAGTTCACAGTGGGGGACGATGCTGAGCCTGGTAAGAAATGTGCTTATTTTGCAATTCTTACTCGTTCTTAACTGATAGTGAGCCATACACATGGCCTGCTTTGCATTTATAGGTGGTGTCATTTGACCAATTGCATGATACAACAGTGCTTCACCGGTTGAGTAAGTTAAGAAGAGAGTATAACAAACTCGACAAATATTTGTGAACGTTTGCTTTCTGCACAATCATAGCAAGCATAATCTCTGAAAGTTTTCTGTGTGAAATATGAAGGCAGCAGCCATGTTTAGCAGCACACTTTGCGACTTGTTGTATGATTTAGTTAGGTGCTACGTGTGTGTCACTGTGGTATATTTACCAGATAAATGGAGACAGAGATATAGCGATGTTTAATAAGATTCCTGGAAATGTTTGCTTGGTTGCCTAGCTTGCTACTTGAGGTGTCAGGTGATTACCATGATGTATAAAAATGATGACATGTACAAAAAGATATGTCTACACACAAACACATATTCTCAGAAGAGTCACGCAGAGAACATTGAACATGAGTTATATCAAGTGACAAAGTTGAGAATGCTGCATACATGACATGCAGTCTGCTTGCCGAAATGGGCAAATTGCAATATATTCATGCAAGCCTTCATCTTGCAGTAGACATGAAATTCGTATGAAAACGCAGTTGTTTTCAGTGTGACATAATCATTTCACCAGTTACATAACATTTTACTATACCACAGCTTGAACTATTCTGTGAAAAGTTGAGGAATAGCTGTCTTACAAAAGAAGGCTCTGATATGCCGTTCAGTGTCCAGCAAAGATTAGAACAATTTCACTCTTCTAAACCAAATGGCGAGATGCAATGTCAAACAGATTGGCGAGCTTAGGTGCTGGCTGGATTTAAGGATGAGGCAACTGCTATTTGAGAGCAGTTATTGCTGATGTGTATTGGAAAGAAAAGCTAGGTCCAAGCTCAAAGCACACAGCACAGCTCTTGTGTTGGTTCACTTGTGAAGTACAGAACTTGAAGACAACCCGACGGCCTCATGCCCTACACCTGACCCCATTGCAACTGCTGCACCAAGCCGTGCTCAAACTCCAACATCAAGTCCTTCAAAAGTTGCTGCTGCAGGTTTGTAATCCCTAGTTCTGTTGCTGCGTGCCTACAGATTCAAATTATTATCGTCATGAGTGCTTTCAACATCGACAAAAGTGGCTTTAGGCGCAGCTATTGAGTGTATGAAATCATTCAAGATGGCCTGAAAAATTCCATTTTGTGCCAGGAAAGAAATACAGGGTCAGATTTCAACTGTTGCAAACATTTCCACCATGTCCTCATATAAATTATTATTAGCTCAGCGAAGAACATTTCGTTTTTCAGTACAATATTTTGGTCCTATGTAATAATAAATTGATAGGACAATAAGTATCTAATAAGTGTAAGTAGTTTCATTATATTCAAAAACTAGTTGCATAGTTTCATCATGGATGCACTTCTTTTAGTTGACCTTGCTGCCTTTCTATCGTTTCTTTGTCTCCCTGAGAATAAGTTTGCTTTATATGCATAAGGACTCAAGTAGCAGCCCCCTTCTGAACAGGTTTACTTGTGATCTCTTGGACTACCAGGCAATGCAACTGTGCGTGGAAGCCCCACTGATGCCCACACTGGTGGGACAAGATGGGTGGCCAACACTCGTGCGCCTCTGCAAGGTTTATAACAACAAAAAAGAAAGCTTGGTCATATCAGATGATGATTAGTGGTGTTTATTGGCGCAAGGGCCAGATATGGCCAAAGAGCGCCAGAGCGATGATAATGAATTGTGGGATGTGCAGTGTAGATAAAACAAATGTGACGTGGCTGTAAATGGGCCTAAAAACAGTCGCTGTAGGTGTGTAAAAATATACATATGGTAAAATTATGGCAATGAAAAATGATGTGAGCTATGGAGACATAAAATGATTTAAAAGTGATAAGTATGTCAAATAAAAACTTGGCATGGAGCACCAGTGCCTCGACAGAGCCCTTAAAACAAGAGCATGGAGGCCTGGGCTCATTGAAATCTGCTATCACAGCAGCATCTTCTGAACAGAGGATGTGCTATGAACCTGTTGGGCTAAAAACATTCAATGTTGGACTAAACACATTCAGTACTACATCCTTTAAAAAGCTTAAAACTGATTTTGTATTAAAAAGCGGCTCTTCACCGAGAAACATAATCGGATGTAAAGGAAGATTATAGCGGTATGCTAAAGCAAAATATTTCTTTTTCTCCCTTTCAGCTTCCGCGCACTCCAGGAGGACGTGGAGGACGGTTAGCCTGTCACCACATCTACCACAAGTAGGAGGTTCATCGCCAGTCAGAAGAAAGTTATGAGTACCATAAGTGTGTCCTATTCTGAGGCGACAGAATAGGACATCAGTTCGCCGTGTTCTTGTAGCAGAGGGCCAGTAACCCGACCGCGGCTTAATCAAATGAAGCTTATTATTTATTTCTGTGTCCCACAAGCGTTGCCAGTGGTTTCGCAGTTTCTTTCGTAGAAAGGGTTTTAGATCTGTTGCAGGGACAGTAGCGGTGGGGTTAATAGCGCGCATTATAATTGACGTGGCCATTTGGTCAGCTAACACATTGCCCTCGATACTTCTATGGCCAGGTACCCAGCAAATAGTAATATGCTGGTTGGACATATACGCTGTACACAGAACGGAATATAGCTCAATTATTATCGGATTTCTGAATCTGAAAAGGGATCTTAATGCATTTACGACGCTTAACGAGTCTGTGAATATAATTGATTTTTGTATGTTTGATTTCCGTATATGCTTCACAGCGGACAATAGTGCATAACCCTCAGCCGTAAATATACTTGTTTCCGGGTGCAGCACGCCGGATTCCGAAAAGGATGGTCCGACGGCTGCATAAGCCACCCCTGCATGCGACTTAGAAGCGTCAGTATAAAACTCTACGCATGAGTAGTTGGACTGGAGTTCTCGGAAATGAATTTTAATATGTGCTTCTGGTGCGTGTTTAGTGATCTCAACAAATGAGGTGTCACAGTGTATAAGCTTCCACTGCCACGGCGGTAAAAGTATTCCTGTGGGCGTAGGACAGAGTTCCAGCAGCGGAACACCCATTTCCTCACATAAGTTTCTCACACGCAAGGAGAACGGCTTTCTCACTGTGGGTCGATTATGGAAGAGGGTGGCAGCGGTCATATCGTTTATAGTTGAATAAGATGGATGCTTGATGTTTGCACGTACCTTTATAAAATATGTGAAACTGCTATAGGATCGCTGCAGGTGAAGTGACCACTGATTCGACTCTACATAGAGGCTCTGGATCGGGCTTGTCCTGAAAGCACCGGTTGCAAGTCGGATACCCAGATGGTGAACGGGGGTCTAGGATTTTTAATGCACTTGGCGTTGCGGAATGATAAATTATAGAGGCATAATCAAGGCGCGACCCGACAAGGCTTTTGTATAACTTCAAGAGGCACTTTCGATCACTACCCCATGTTGTACGTGACAAGAGTTTTAGGACGTTCATCGCTTTCAAACATTTCATTTTGACATATCTAATATGGGGAATAAACGTAAGTTTAGAATCTAAAGTGATTCCCAGGAATTTATGCTCGCTGCTTACAGAGAGTTGGTCTTCCTTGATCGCAGCATTTGGTTGTGGCATTACCCCTCATTTGTTGGAGAAAAGTATGCAAGTACTTTTCTTCGTGTTTATTTTGAAACCGTTTTTCATCCGCCCATTCAGAGAATTTATTCATTCCAAGCTGCACTTGTCGTTCGCAGATAGACATATTGCATGATTTGAAACTCATCTGCACATCATCAACATACACGGAATAAAACATCGCACTTGGAATGACTGACTGCAGGGAGTTCATTTTTACAATAAAGAGTGTGCAACTAGCACACCCCCTTGCGGAACACCAGTCTCTTGGGTAAAAGTTCTAGAGAGAGCTTTCCCCACTTTTACGCGAAAGGTTCGGTTAGACAGGTAACTTTTAATTGTGTTTAGCATGTTCCCACGGATGCCCATGGTGACAAGATCGCGGAGAATCCCAAATCGCCGTGTGGTGTCATACGCCTTCTCTAAGTCTAGGAATACCGAAAGTACAAACTGTCTACGAATAAATGCATCTCTGATGTATGTCTCTATGCGAACAAGGTGGTCTGTTGTCGACCTCCCCTCTCTGAAACCACACTGAAGGGGGTCTAGTATACTGTTACTTTCTAAGAAGTGGATTAAGCGCCGGTTTATCATTTTCTCATATAGTTTGCATAGACATCTTGTTAGCGCTATAGGCCTGTAGCTGGCGGCCAAAGACGGATCTTTGCCTTGTTTAAGTACTAGGATGACTATAGCTTCTTTCCATGACAATGGAATATACCCAGCTGCCCACATGTTATTGAAGAGAGTTAGGAGTGTTTTTAGTGCTTCGGGGTGAAGGTACTTGACCATCTCGTATGTTATACGATCAACACCTGGCGCTGAGTTGTTGCAGCACGCAAGAGATGCCTTAAGTTCAGCTAATGTAAATGGGCAGTTGTAAGACTCACTGTATGGACGTTTACATTTAAGGGGCTGTCGCTCTTCGCGTTCTTTGAATTTTAAGAACGTTTCTGTATAGTTTGATGCACTTGAGACGTATTCAAAGTGTTCGCCTAGGCAGTCCGCCTGCTCCTCCAGGCTCTCCCCTCGGCTATTTACCAAAGGTAGGGAATGTGTCTCCCGACCCATTAACTTGTTTACCCTATTCCAAACCTTCGTTTCGTCGGAGTAAGAATTTATACCGGAGATGTACCTACTCCAACTTTCTTTCTTTGCAAGACGACGCGTTCTTCTGGCTTGGGACTTAACCTGTTTGAAATTGTTGAGGTTTTCAGCTGTTGGGTAATTTCGGAGTAGTCTCCAAGCTTTATTTTGTCTATTGCGCGCTTTCCGACAATCGTCGTTCCACCATGGAATGCGACGTTTATTGGTCATTCCGTTGTTTGCTTGATACATTTCACTGCAGCGTCAATAATAAAACCTGTTAGGAATGCTACAGCATCGTCTATATTAAAATCAGCAATCTCATCTCCGTCTAAAAATGTAATTTCTCGAAACAGTTCCCAGTAGGCTGACTTGGTGTTCCAGCGAGGAAAGTCAGGCGAGCATGTATCTTCTTTTGTTAACTTTAACATTATCGGGAAGTGGTCACTCCCAAAGGGGTTCTTGAGAAACAGACCACTCCAGATAAGGAATTAGTTGTACTCGAGACAATACTCAGGTCTATAGAAGAGTATGTGTTGTGCGTAGTGGTATGATATGTTGATTCTTTTTGTTAAGTAAACATGCACCTGACGAAAACAGAAAGTGTTCTATTAGACGTCCTCGTGCATCCAAACGGGAGTCGCCTTATAAAGGATTATGTGCATTTAGATCACCAACGACTATATATGGCGGAGGAAGTTCATCAATGAAGCTTTGAAATTCTGTCTTTGAAAGTTGATAGCACGGAGGAATGTAAATAGAAGTAATTGTTAGTAGCTTCCCGAACAGCACTGCTCAGACAGCAACTGCCTCAAGAGAAGTTCAGAGGTTTTAATTGCTTACAGGCAACACCTTTATCAACTATTATAGCGACACCGCCCGACGAGGCGGCAGCGTCGTCACGGTCTTTGCGGAAGATAGCATATTGCTTTAGAAAATTTGTTTGTGTGGACTTAAGATGTGTTTCCTGAACACACAGCACCTTTGGAGTATGTTTTATTAAGGAGTTCTCTAATCATCGAGGTTATGGAGAAGTCCTCTCACATTCCACTGTAAAATCTGCGTGTCCATTTTAGATGTGTTTTGTGCTGTGTGCTCAAGGATAGAAAATTAGCTCACGGACCCTTTCCAGGGGCCGTGACACGAGAGTTTTCTTTTTTGGATCGGTCGACGGAGTCGCACCGATCCTTAGGCGCTTGCTGCGCCCTCACGCCTCGAAGTTGTGCCCATTGCCTCTAGCGAGGCACTGGACAAGCGCTCTTGCGAGCGCTGCGGTTGTTTTGAGGGCCTCGCCTCTAAAGACAAGGCCTTCGCGGCCCCCAGCCCGGAGGTTGGTGGGTCCTTCTTCGATGGCGGAGCAGCACTGGCTGCAACCGCCGTGGCGTCACCGCTGGCTCACTACGCGTGTGCCAGACAGGCGCCGGGGGCCGTCGTGGCGCTGCCCCCTGACGCGCCACTTCGGCAAAGCTGGTTTCTGGCAGGTAGGACACCTGCCTTCGTGCCTCCCTAAATGAATGTTTTGTTTTACTTTAATCGTGACAATTTCCTTTTCTTTTTTCCAGCTGGGGCATGACCGTGAGCATGCGGCATGCTCCCCGTTGCAGTTCACACAGTGAGGAGAGTTTTCACAAGCATCAGATGTGGTGTTCATCAGCACTGCATTTCGCACAAGTTAGGCGGCCTCGGCAGTTCTGAGAACTGTGGGCGAAACCGCTGGCATTTAAAACATCTGAGAGGGTTCGGTTATATATGGCCTCACTCGAAGCTTGATGTACCCTGCCTCAACGGAGTGGGGCAGTACACTTGAATTGAAAGTAAGTATTAAGTGCTTAGTCTGGATTTCTTTGCCATCGCGCCTCATCCTAATTCGTTTCACGTTGATGACATTCTGTTCGCTGAAACCCTCTAGGAGTTCAGCCTCCGTCAGCCCTGACAGGTCGTCATCTGAAACAACGCCACGGGGTGGTGTTCATGGTTCGGTGTGGGGTTACTATTAATTTGGTATCTCCAAATTTCACTAGATTAGACAATTTTTCATACTGTTTCTGGTCGCGGAGCTCCAACAGGAGGTCACCACTTGCCATTCTTGATGCTTTATATCCTGGGCCAAAGATTTCTGTCAAGACTTCGAAACAAGAAAAGGTGAAATAGTTCTCACTGGTTTGCCCGGGTGTGTCAGCGTGGATATACGTGGAATCGGGGAAAGGATACTCTCTGGTCACCAAAAACTGGAATACTTCATCGGTGCGCCCTCTTTCTGAGGGCTATCAGGAAGTTGGGGAAAAGGAACAAGCCATAAGAAAAGGTTTATTTTCGGCAGCAGCGCCAGCCCCCCACCATGGAGTCCTACAAGGGGACGCTGCAGGCTTTGTAAGCACAGCACCTGCAGACGCCAGCTGTACACCATCTTATAACCGAATATGGTGTATCCAAGGTAGGATAGCCACACAGGGTAACCCTTGCCGCCAGGAAAAATCGGAAGAAGTAAATGGAAGGGAGAAGGACAGGACAGATTTAAAGACGAGAAAAGACTAAGATGTAGGAAGAGAGAGTATAGAAAGGCGACTGCCAATTTCCCCTGGGTGGGTCAGCCCAGGGGTGCCGTCTACGTGAAGCCAGGGCCAATGGGGTGTGTTGCCTCTGCCGGGGGGCCTTAAAGGTCCAATCACCCAGCGTCGGCTCAACCCCCAGGATCCCTTTTTCCTCGGACACGGCAAAGCCACGCACGGCTAGGCGTGGGAGGGAGTCAAAACTCCCCCGTTAGCTCGGGTCCGTGGTGTCGCTACACACCAAACGCCTACTTGCGCAGGCGCCCCTGCGGGGGGTGGTCATATCAGTCTATCTTGTATTTTGCCTAGTAGAAAACAAGAGTATCATTCAAAATGCACGTACATGATTGTAAAAACTAGGTGCTTGCTATTGAAGACAAGAGCAAAACAAACACTTTAATGTTTAGTAAATCTTTCTTTGGTGGAGCGTATTTCTCTGTACCCCAAAATCTCCGAGTATATGACTTTGTCGCACCTTTGGTCTTGGCCAGGAAAGGAGACATGGGCAAAATCGTGTCTCGTGTGTCCTTCTATGTTAGGCAAATTGATGACGTTGCATGTGCTAGGTGTGACATCGTCTGGGTGCTGTTGTGGCCTTCAATAGATCCAGACTCTCAGGGAAATGTGGCCACTCTCACTGTGAGAAGTGTTTAAGTACACGTTATCCTCTTTCAGTCGGTTGCAATGACGTGAACTTGCAGTGAAGTCAAGGTGGCAATAAAAGGTGCTCTTCTTCAGTTGCAGTGAAGCGATAACATTTGAAAGCGGCAAGAACACCACAATTCGGAAAAGGATCAATTGAAATAAGAAAAAAAAGATATGTCTAATCATGAACCAATAAGCTGTATGTATTGAAGTGACAACGCATGTCAAGTAGCATAGTTTGCAGCATAGTTTGCAGCATAGTTTAGATGCACAGATGAAAATAAAAGGAATACGAAGACACTGCTAGCTACCCGCACTGCTAGTTACAAAACCTCTGTAGATTATATGGCTTCTGTTATCTGCAGTTAAAAACTACTTGTCGAAGTTGGAAAAGTGAAAAAACATTTAACCATAGTGGAGCACTTATCATGAAAGTGGTTGATTCTTTTAAGGTGAAGCTTCATTAGGAGCTGTGTTCTTTTTTTCAGTTCTGCTTGAAGTTAGCAGGGTGGGAGCTACTTACTATCTTTGATGTCACTTCCACCTTAAAAGGGACAGAGTCGATACTTATTGTAGTTGATAAATAGAATCAATTCATTTGTTCACTTGGAAACAAGTTAATACCTTGATGTTGTGAATAAAATAGAATCAATTCTTTTTTTTCAATGGAAACAAAATGTCACATTCATTTCAGCAGAAGCTTTTACATTCACAGAAGGGCTGCCTTTTTTGCACACTCTCATATCTATGTGCTTTGGTCATCACTAGCTTCTAAATGTAAAATGGTTTTACATGATGGGTTGCAATAGCGCCAACTTTTGTATATAAATTGAAAAGCTCTTATTCTTTTCAGAGAGAACTCAAATATTACATGGCAAGTAATTGGCTCATGTTGATTAGTATCAAGATGTCTTGAAGCCAATATATGCTTACTTTCATAATTGTTGCATATATTTACTTAACACACTTATTCTAAACGACTGTTTTTATTTAAGTTCTGCTGGTGTTATCCTGGGGATATAATTATTGTTTGCAGTGCAGCAAAAGGCACAAAAAAGTTTAAATAGCGTGGTTCTTTTACATTCCCATGAACCTGATCTAAATACAATACAGTGAATCCCAGGATTTGTGGAGATCAATTTCATGTGAAAGAGTCAATGACAAGCTGTTTGGCTGTATTTTTTACTCCTTCAGTCAATTTTTACTAAGTTGATAGATATATTCATGTTATCTCAGTAGCCGTGAGCATATCAAGGGCTTACCAGGCATGTCGATCACACTGATGCCTAAGAGTAGTAGCTGCTGGTGCAATATTATGCCTGCACTCACATCTGTGCATTTAAGAGCACAGACTTCACGTTTATGAAAATCAGGTGCACACCGCCGTGCAATGATGTGCATATCGTAATTTCTGCCAGGTAAAACAGCGCTTCATTGTAGCTTGTTGAGTATATCTAAGTACATATATATTGATTATTACATTGTTTAAAACGAGGATAGCCATCATTGCAAACACTCGGCATTGCTCCTATACGAAGCCTTATTAGTTTTTTTTCTGGAGCATTTTAACCACTAGTGTGGCTGTGTACACCACCTCGAATTCCAAGGTTCAAATGCAGTCACAACTATGATAATTACTGTATTTTTCATTGAAATATTTCACTCATTATGAAGCTGCTGCTGCTATTGGTAAGAGATGGTCTGTTGTACTGTCTCTTTCATGCTTTTCTCAGAGAATTCCAAAGTAGATTTTTGCTATTTCTGAGTTAAATAGGCAGTGAATCTCATGTGGGTTATATCCACATTCGACAGCCAGTAGTGTGCAGGTATGCACACACGTCATTGATGAAAAGGTTTGACGCCGTGTTGGGCAAGCATGTCACATATTTCATCAAGCCATAACGCAGCTATTACAATGTCACATTCACTATTTATTCTCTTTCAGGTGCTGCTTCTATTTTTCTTGGCCCAGTTGTCGCCTCTCATGCCAGCGCCACTATGACTATGTCACAAGCATTATGGTATCTTGATGTTGCAAGAATTTGTGTCACCGCATCACCAGCAAAGTAACCAAGTGCCATCATTTTCGCTCCATCCCCCACTGCCAATCTGGAAGGTTCAGCATTCTCAGTCCAGCAGGCATAGAACAGTGACAGGGTGATCAAGCAGCTCATAAGCCAGGTGGTGGGTACTAGGGTGGACCTGTCAGAGGCTCATGAAGCAAAAAGAAGGAAGTACCCTAATCCCCGACATGCTGATGCACATTACATGTGAGACGGGAGCAAGGTCTATCCGACGGTCTCATCCATTACCTTGACCACGGCCGCTGGATCAAAGCGCACAGGGTGCGGCCTGCTGCGTGGAGCCGCCGCGCATCGGCGAGGAGGGAGGACGAGCGTTGTTGACAGTTACGGCCGCAAGTTTCCGGGGGGCGCTAGTAGTAGGGGACACACCGAAGAGACGCGCGGGCACGCTACGGCGAACGCGGCATTTTCGCGCCAAATCTCGCCGCGGATGAGGTTACATGCTCCAAACAAATATAGTCGTGTTCAGCTTGATGTGATCTGCCTACAGTCCAGCTAGGTAGTTAGAGTGGCCAGTTAGTATGCAAAAAAACTGCTGTGTTCCACTGTGCGCATCGAACGCAAAGAAAAATCCCGGTTTGAGCTACCATGAATTTCCATCGAGCGCTGAACGATGACAAGCATGGCTCACCAACATCTCCCGGCAGGGATCTGGCGGAGAAGAAACGAGGTGGGTACCCAGTGACCGCTCTTCGTTTGTTCCCTTCACTTCACCCAAAATGACTATAAGAAAGCACCAAACAGCGAAGCTCCTGCCAACTGCTATCCCGACGGTGTTCCCCAATTACCCGTCCTATATGCAAAAGCCCAGGACTCGAAGGATAAGAAAGTGGCATCGAAGAGAAGTACCAGATGGTGGTTCATCAGCTGCGCGAAAAAAAGTGCACGAAATGGCCCAGATGAAAGCAGGCATGAAGATGTCGAGCCTGATCTCTTCGGAGATCAAGAACATGTTGCACCAAGCGGGTTCGGACGGAACGTGGATTGTTCATTGCTGCTGATAGTATGTGCCAAACCAGTTATGTACAGATAAATGTCTCAAACAGAACTTGACCTTAAGCGGATGATGCGAAGAGGATGCGAAGAAAACGACGAACCGCCTGCAGCGGAAAATTTCCGCCTCAATAAGTCACTGCAGACGCTCCAAAGTCAGCACGATACGGTTCGTGAACGGCTTCAAGCTTTCGAAAGCGACAAAAATCGCCTGTTTTGTGAGTGTACTAAGAGCCGCAGACGAAGGCGATAAAACCGCCGAATTTATCAAAAATCAAGTGTCGAATTTCGCTTCAAGAAGCCAGCGTACAATGAATCGATTCTGAGGGAGTGCGTTTTCTGGAAAGCGTGCTCCAACAAAGGTTACGAGTATGTGAGAACAAGAGGCCTGTTCAAGTTGCCTTGTCGTGCCACACTACAGAAGTACATCGGGCACTCAACAGGCGAAATAGGTGCCACATCACTCATAACAGAACGCCTCCGCGAGAGTTTCAAGCGCTACGAGTCGAACAAGAAATTTCTGCTCCCTAATCATCGATGAAATGGCGATACAGCAGAAAGTTATGTACGATCGTCAACTTGATAAGGTTTCGGTCTCGTGACGTGGGTCCTGAGCAGGAATCATGTGCAACGCCTGAAGTAGCGAACAGGTTGTTGTGCTTCGTCCTGCGAGGGCTATCAAACTGCCTATGTAATAACAGTTGGGTACTTTTTTCCCGGTGCCTCAGGAGTGAGCAACTTCGTTCTATGATAATGAATGTCATGAAGGCAGTCGAAGATGTGGGTTTCCATGTAACGAGGCTTGTTACCGACAATCACCAGTCAAATGTTGCGCTCTTCAAGAGCCTTTCCGAGGACGGAATGCTTGCGCATGTAGTGCCACATCCATTGGGACAAGGTGATCCTCTTTTTTGTCTTTTGATCCGAATCACCTCATCAAGACGATTAGTGATGTTT
>WOVY01006261.1:0-51365 GCA_013436015.1 Rhipicephalus annulatus | reverse complement strand
TTTTGATACGCACACTTCCCAAATACGTCACGCCAATGTCAGGGTTTAACTGCATTGGAAAGCTGAGCAAGAGGTGCAGCTGTGATGCTTCGTCGAGTAGATGGTGGCGTATGAGAGCGACACCCCATTGTCGACCACTTTATTGAAGTCAGTGTAGCGGTATGGCCATCGACGTGAAGCTCTCTTCTGGCGCACTAAATATGCATTACATCACGCAGCCAACCTGGCAGCAAACTATCTGAGAAGACATTATCAACGTAGGTTCACACGTTTTATTATTCAAACTCTATCAATGAAAAATTCGGCAGATCCCGCGTACGTTGAATCGATGTTATGCGAAGCATGTGGAGGGAAGGTGACTGTGATGACTGGAGCCAATTCATTCTCATTCATGAAACATTTTCTTCTGGTTTTTCTTTGCCATCTGTGGGTGTTTATTTCCTACAGACTTGGTTACGTCCCTTCCGACACGGAATGACGTCAGTGAAATCGTGTTGGTCCCCAAATATAGACAATTTCATAGATTATTTTCGTGCTTCACTGACGTAGCCTCGTCGCGGGGCTACGTTGGTAGGTTGTAATTGGACGTTGTGCCGTCCGTATTGAAACACTTGGCTGTGTACCTCACGCTCGCTCTGGCGATGCCCCACGTTGCCTAACTACCTTTTTTTTCAGCATGTCTGTTAGAGAGGAAGTCATCAGGAACATGGTATACCAAAAGCAAGCCATTGCTATCTAGAAAGCTCAAGAAAGTGCGAATGTTACTGTGTTTTGTCTACGTGGGCGCAGCCATGCAGCAGCTGTAACGCCCTTTTGTCAAAAAGTCCAGACAGTAGCACCAAAAGATTAAAAAAAATCATTGTCTGTCTGCATACGGTGGTTTCTAACTGATGTACCTTTTTTTTTCTGTGGATGAAATGTATATAAGAGGAGGCTAGTTCCAATGCGTGGCAGTGGCTACTCTTCTGCATTTGCATAATAGTTAAATATATAGTTAGTAGATTTGGTTTGGTGTGATCCGATTGGTCGCTCCAGAATTTTAAGGGCCACTGTTCATATGCGAGTCAAAAACGCCCTCTCGCACGTACACTTGATCACCTTGAAGACCATGCCACTACGCATGTACTCAAGCGTGTGGCAAAGACTCTTGGTCGTCCCCGTATAGGGTTGCAAAAATGTGTATTAGGAAAATTATTCCTGGCGCACAACTATATACCTCGTCTGTGCGGTCGCATTGCCCTTAATAAAATTCGAGCTCTCTGCGCTTTACTATCAAGAATGACTGCCACGCTTATCGCGCATACGCAGGTCGGCACCTGGGAGTGCCTGATCTGCAGTGTAATCATACGTTCGTAAGGTAGATTATGATTATAGCCAGTGATCTCTGGCATATTTTCAAGCATGCGCACTCCTCCAGCCATGGCCTCTGACGTCACTCACTTTTCACCGGCATCTCCTGGCGCGCGTACGTGCGCCTGGATGCTTACGACATTCGAGAAACAGGATTGCTACGCCTGAACGAGGCTTGCCGTTTATTCTCTCAGGGACCACACGAAGAAGGCCGTTTTCTCGCAGTTTGTGAAGTGCTGCTTAGTGAAGCGATGCGCTTCGTTCACTGGATGTTTGCACAGAGTGTACCTGCAAGCTTTCGTAGTGGCATACGATGCTGCACGCCCAACCGCCACGGAAATTGTGACAATGAATCAAAATACGGCGTGTTTTCATCACCAAGCACGATCGAAAAGCGGAAAATGAAAGCCCGCCATTAATCTAGATGACATCGATATTCATCCTGCCCGTGATCCGAAGGTATGTGTATATCCACACTACTTTGAGTGATCTTAAAAGCATCAGTGCCAACATGTTCAGTTTTTGCTCTAAATAATAGTGTCGCGTGCACATTTGACTTCCTAGCATTAGCCTTGGCCCTGACGCATGTATTTCTGTTTTTAACGCTTGCTACGACGGGCCCGCTATCCTGTACGAGATCCACTATTACTGTTTTTCGCGACAACTCAAGGGACACCATTTTCTTCGTCAGGGCCAAGACTTACGCTATGTTCACGCACACAATCTATGTGTCTGAAGGCTGTTGTCGCAACATAGTTACTAGTCAGTGCTTCTGCGAGAAAGTTTTCTTGACACCAGTAAAATACGTGCGTGGGAGTGTGTCAGTTTTCATACTTCACCGATCGGAAGTATAAGTGATCATATTATAAAAAAACTAAAAGAAACACGCTTTCGGGATATAGCTCTTTGCCTACCTGCCTTCCACAGTGTGCTTGTTAGCATGGTCACATGTATTGTACAAGTGTGTTCTTGAGATACTGTACTATTATTCCCGTTAAAGGAACTTTTGTCTTTCAATCAGGTGTATTTTTTCAACGGCATTTACGTGACAGAAATACGTCACTAAAGGCTTGAGGGACCCTGGCCAAAAATATTTTCTCGTTAAATATTCTGCACCACATTCCACTGTTTACTGAATCACAAAGCAAGGAGACTCTTGGTTTTCAGTTTTTTCATGAATATAAAATACATGAGATGAAATTACTTAGCAGGTAGCTCAAGAGAACACATTACCGTCACACAAAGAAGAGCGAGAGCCATGAAAATCAAAATGTTGTTTTATTTGTTAACATGTGAAAGCTAAATTCTCATTTCACGCTAAGTTTAGAAAATTTCATGGGGGTCCTTAACCATTTCGTTATTTCTAAAAAATAACGTAGGCGCCTTGTAACTCTTTCGTATGCTTGGTTACGAAAAGGGAGGTAAACTAGGGCTTTGGCGTGCTTCTATCTTCGTTGTTATTTTCCTGCAGCTGCTGCAGTGGCTAATATTAGGCAGTACTCTAATTAACCATCTGTGAAGTTCCTTACCTTACCTCATTTATTTATTGAAAGTATGTGTTTACTTCGCCTATTTTAGCCGTATGTGGATAAATGTGAAAGCGTAAGAGTCTCATTGCATTGCAATTTAGTAAACAGGGGGATGTGGTGCAAAACATTTTAAAAAAAAAAAATTTTTTCCCGGCGTCTCTCAAGACTTCAGTGTCGTATTTTTGTCGAAAAAATCACGTTGAAAAATTATACGTGGTCGAAAGACAAAAAGTTCCCTCAATTGTAGTCGAAGCCACGACCTCTTGGTCTGCGACAATAGGTGCCGGTTACGCTCTACGCCATGGTCAAATGCATGGTATTTCAATGAATTGGACGGTGTTGCTGACGTATCTAGAAAAGCGAGGATTCCTTTATTTGTCAGTCTAACTTTACTTTTGCCCAAGACCCCGCGTTTGATGGTGCCTGTTTGTGTTTCTTTATCAACTTGGCTGTTTTTTTTCTCTTTTTCTTTTGCGCTGTCCCGCCATGAGCTAAAGGTGTTTGCACTATAATACCATAATCTCGTGTTTTTCCCTATCCCCGTATTGATTGAGTTGCGCGGCACCCTAAAACGTGTTGCAAATGTTACGTTGCACCGAGCTTGATGCATTTATCTACCGGTTGTTATTGTCTGCGCTGCATGGTGCTGTCACCACCGTATCCCGCATATAATCTCCCTTTCTTTTTATCTGGCACTGCTTCGCCTAGTGTATCGTTTCTTGCATCGCCA
Source organism: Rhipicephalus annulatus (assembly GCA_013436015.1). Taxonomy (NCBI): domain Eukaryota; kingdom Metazoa; phylum Arthropoda; class Arachnida; order Ixodida; family Ixodidae; genus Rhipicephalus; species Rhipicephalus annulatus. The sequence continues at coordinate 47,756 of WOVY01006261.1, read as the reverse complement.
CTGATAACCAAGTGGGGACTAAACGACCCAATTACATACTCATGAACCATTTCCATGTGAAATTAACAAAGCTGCAGGCTCAGGGGCTATCCGTTGCAAGACTCTTTTTGAACGCTAGTGTCGGCATGCAATCGCACTTCCGCTGTGCACCGCCAAGAGAGAATGCTGGTCGAAAGGTATCACACACTCGAGTAGACCAAAACCAAGTACACAAGATCTCGAGCTTCGACAACAAACTCTACACCGGCGGGCCACGGAGAATGAAAATAGCGGGAGAAGAGCGAAAAGCACTACATCTGAAAACATCGATAGTTGCTTTCGGCTTGATAGCTTTGGTAATAGTACCAGGTGGTTGAGGCCAGGAAGCCGGGTCATTGAGCGCAATGCGCATATGAAAGAAAAGAAGCGCACTCAGTTCGCCAGATATTGCCGCAAAAATACAGCACAAAAAATGTTATAACGCATACGCGAGAAATGAACCAAAGACAAGACTAGCGGTTTTTAACCCATTCACGTCTTGTGCAAGATTATAACCCTCTTCATGAAGGAGTGAAATGATGTTGAAGTATGACAAGACATTTACGAAATAGCTCTCGCAACCGAAAAAAAAAATCTATCGGTTTGGTAGAGGACGTCCGATTGTGTTTTGCATATTTTAGATCCATAACTAGGTCGGACCGTTCCTCTCATAATTAACACTAATATTCTATGACTGATAAGTTTGGATCTGAAACACACTCAGGTGCAGCAGAAATTCGTGCTTTGATGTGCCGGTACGGCAAAACTAGAAATGAGAATAGCACAATCTACAGGAAGAGTATGACAAGGCACCAGACAAAAGCGCTGTAACTTGCCCGTCCAGCACTGTCGTGTTTGAGAGTGAGCTAGAAACCTACCATTCTGTAACTGAACGGAGCTCTTTAGTTATTTGCAGGCGATTTCGGTTTGTTTTTTGTTTTCTGAAAAATATATGCGCTGTTTTCAGGGAAATATTACCCATTGGTGGACAATTGGAAAGTGGAGGCTCTGAATTCGCAAACTGTCCTCAGCCCCTTCTGAAAAAACCTACGCCCAAGAAGTTTAAAATATTTTTTTTTCTGACAGCAACCATCGGTGACGTATTCTAGATCAAGACCACCAAAATAATTTCTCAGATGTAAATTATGGCTGGAATGATTCATGGTGGTCTGGATTTTTAAAATAAACTTGTTGTTCCAGATAGTGTTGTGGTTTCCATAAGTGCGTTATTCCGATGTGCCGTCTTGCGCTAGTTAAAGCTGTTTATATATGGTAAGCGGACCATTCTGGGTACGGGTTGTTAAGTTTTCGTACTAATTGAGAAGCACGAGTCTGTTTTTGTTCTACAGTACAAAGATGTTGTGATTGGGGGCAATACAAGTTTTCTTAGATTGCTTATAAAATATCAAATATATTCTATTCAAATGAAATGCCACGGCAGAGACTGGTGTGTTTGTTACAAAGAGGGAGTGGGCAGTGTGCTGCGTGATTCTACAGAGGTTTTATATTAGTCCGTATGAGATCGCTATGCAGCATTACGCGCTCAAGCCTCGAGTCAAATTTCTAAATTAGAAAAATGTTTTCTGGACTTTTTTAAAGGAACACGGAACTTGCACACTTTGAATTCAATGCGCTTAACTGAACCAATATTTACCTACTTGGTTCACTTGCGCTTCCTGTGACAACGCATTATGACGTTCGCCACTTTTAGATGTTCACCGTGGTGAGACTGTGATAAAAGAAAAATTTGTTTATTCGGAGCATTAGTAAAAGCTTCAAGTAATAGACGAAGTATTTCGAAATACGCTGTTCATCCGTATTTAATATGAACTATATATTGCCATCTGTTTCTTCATGGGAACGAATCATACGCTTTCATACGAAGTACCCCACTCAGAGGATAAAGTGTGTTTCAACAGAAAATATCACGACAAATGTTCAAGCATAACGTAATAATGCTGAGCAGTTTCTTCATTTCTCATAGAAGCACCTGATGTGCAAGGGTTCAAGTGGCAGTTTGAATACGCAGTATGTGTAAGCAGAACTGTGCAAGCTGCATTTATTTCTGATGTTTCTTTACTAATCTCCGAGCTACATAAACTTTTGAGAACGCCATGTAGGCCTGAGAGCACACAATATCGCCATCATACTGGATTCGCAGGACAGGGCTCTCCTACATTGCTTTATGAACAGAGGTGTCCGCTGTTGGTTGTGAAATTTGCATGAACAGCGTTCAACTTATCGTGATTATAGGAATGCTGTAGTTTGATGTTTCAATGAGAACCGCGTGTTGTGCATTTACTGGCCTTGCCTTTAGCTGTGCGCGCATTTGTCGCTGGGCAGCACCATTAATCAGTAATAATAAAATGCAGCACGAATCATAATGACAAGTGGACAGCATATTACACTTGACAAAAACAAAGCCTTTTACATCCTTTGTGTATTTCAAGACGTTTATTTGTGTGTTTCTGAATGTGTGTTCTCTTGTGTGTTCCTCACTAACCCAACTTTTCGTCCGATTGTACCATATCATTCCGGCTTTCACAACCTTATGCTTTGTCTGCAATGATATGAACTTATAGTGGTCATCTATCGTTACCAGTCTAATAAATGCACTTCTTCTGTTCTTTGCTGAGACCCTTTTTCTGAATATTTTATTATAACATACGAGGTGCTTAATATCAAGTGTTTAAACTACGACAGAACCATCCTTTGAGCTCATTTATCATTTAGCGGAAATTAAATCAAACGAAATATGACTGCCTTTGATGTTGTCTCCAAAAATATAAAAAGCAGAGTGTTGGAGCCCGCTCCTTCTCTGAAAAGTGGAAACAGATGTCCTGAACAGAACTGAGCCTTCGGCCGCCCATGCCAAGAACTAAAGTCAATTTTGTTCCAATGTCAAGAAAGAACAATAACGAAGACAATCAAGACACTGCAATCAGAGAAAAACACCACATTAGCGAAACCCCCGTCTAGAACACCAATTGCTGATGTTGAATAAAGACGGAGAAATGACAAATCACAAATAAAACAAAAAACAAGCAAAAATCAACAAAAAGTGAGCGTGTATCACTTCTAGTTTAGTCCTTGGAATGTCCGCTGGATGGCGATGCTTCTATATGGGGAATATATGATGAAAAAATGCGAGATGGCGGTACTTGGAGTGTTGAATAGATGGACGAACGGACACACAGACGAATGCATGGATGGACGCATGAACGGACGCAGGGGCGGATGCATGGAAGAATGCAGGGACGGACGCACGAACACACGCACGCACGGACGGGTGGATGGACGCATGGATGGTCACACAGACGGACGCATGGACGGACAGAAGCAAGAACGAATAGGCGGACGAATGCTTCGCCCCACTCTCGATCATTCACTCCATGGATATGCTGCCAATTTTTTCCACCTGCGTTTGAAGCTTTACGAAGTATTGCTTCTGTAGCTCTAGTACTTAATTACTGTTTTACACTCAACTTTTATAACCAGACTTAACCTGATCATTTCAGCATCGCTGCCGTCATTTCTTTTCATTGAAAAGTGTATTGTGACAAAGACCAATACTAACAAAAGTATTGTTTCATCATTATGACGTATATGACTACGCTGCGGAGTAAAGCTAACGTTTAGTGGCTTGGGAAAAGTCATATGCAATGAATTTAGGAGCAGTTTCACTGATAAATACTCTCAGCAAATACACAATTAGGTTCTTATCCCCAAACATATAGACCCGAAAAATCTTTATCAATTACAGACATCAGTATCTTGATAATATTTGAAAAAATAAAGCGAAACGCAGCTGAATCTATTTTTTTATTTTGTAAACGCCGCATATTGAACTTGCTGACTAGCGTTAAAACTGCCTTCATAAGCGTATTTGCTAATACTGCATCATGTGTATGTCGTGTTGAAATCCTTGAAAACTAGAGGCAAAAAAAAGGAGTTTCGTGCAATACATCAACACTTACGCGTAAACCATGCTCCGCTTTTCTTCGTCTCTCATAATCGTTTGTTGGTTTTGCGACGTTTAACCCCACATATCAATCAACTTCCGCCTTTCTTCCAGCTTTCCTTTCTACTATGAGTGCCGTGGACTCTCAATGCTTTCACCAAAAGCATACAAAAGAATGGTTCACTGACAAAGAAAAAAAACGGTCATGTGACCGCAGACGAATTACGCAAAACTTTGGTTAAGGTATTGAAGGAACAGAATGTTCATGGTCTCATTAACAAGCTCGTGGTCTCATTAACTTGTTTCTCACGAGCAGGGTACGAAAAATTTAAAAAGTATTTGTATGTGTTCCGTAATCCTCATTGTAAGGGTACATCTTAGGAAAGAGAAAAAAAAAACATCGAAGAAAACTTGGGCGTATGAGAGAGTCGCGGGAATGAAATAAGGAAAAGTTACGGCTGAAATAGAAATAAAGATCAGAACAAAAAACTTGGAAGGACACAGCCAAAACCACGTTGCGACGCTGACATCACCCGCTGAAACTCTGGGGATCTTTTCTTGAACAAATTAAAAGCCCAGGGTAATTAGAAACGACAGAAAAAAGCGGTGGTATGGTGAGTTGGCATCGCTGACTGTGCCTTTTCGTGATGGCTTTGGACTGGAAAAGCACCATTTGTGGTAAAGTACTTTGTGCAGAGTGGCAATACTAACAACTTCATTAAAAAATGCGACAGAGCGTGGCCGGGGCCTAGTGCGCAAAGGCAGAATCTTTTATTTCGTTTGTGTGTGTGTGTGTGTGTGTGTGTGTGTGTGTGTGTGTGTGTGTGTGTGTGTGTGTGTGTGTGTTCGAGGTATCTTGGTGAATGAACCATATGAAGAAGAGGCCTTTGTTAATTGAGTCCAGGTTACCTTGTTGAAATGACTTCAAGTCTGAATAAAGAAGCAGAGTAGCTAATAAACCGAGATGAGCAAAGAACTGTTATTATCTAGTGTACTTTTCCCACGATATACTTTGCAATAAAAAAGATAGATGTTACTTCTCAAGAAACATTTTTACTTGCGCTATGAATTACACAAAATCAATTTTGTATAGCGCACCTGTGCGACATCCGGTAATTATACTAGACCGATTCGCGTTAATCTCAGTAACTATTATTATACAATACCGCCAAACTATGAAGGCCTATAAGCGCACTTAAGGTGGACAACACATTATTAATGAACAACTTTTTTTTTCAAGTACGTACTTTCTTCATTAAACAACTGGAGATTTTTAATCGCGCATACTCCTGCCAAATGCTGTGCTAATGACTGATCATCAGAAAAACGTTATAAAAGCTTTTCTTAACTAATAATTCATTCTTAGTTTTCAACTTGGTGGGTTAGAAACTAAATTAACAATATAGACGTTTCCTTAAAATCTCGGCTATAGTGCTCCCATTTCAACCAATCACTACACATTGCGGGAAATGTTTGCTGTTTCATTTGTATAAACTATCTGTTCTGAGATAGCTTTTTAAGCAAAACACAAAATGCTTGCATAATTTTACGCTTGGATTTGAAAAACTTATGTAGAAGTCTAAAAGTAGCTTCCTTGCACGCATTCTTGAATAGAAGGACGCAGAGTAATATGCACACTACTCTGGTTCTACGATAATCTGCTTCACAGATGTAGCCAATTGCATTATGCAAAATACCCTCCTGAAGATAGGTCGGTTTCTAACTTAATCAACTGAATTCCGGCTGCAGCGGCTGCATTTTTGATGGAGGCGAAAATACTATACGCCCTTCCGCTCAGATTCGGGTGCGCGTTACAGAAAACCAGGTGGCCGAAATTCCCGGAACCTTCCACTATAGCGTTTCTCATTATCATATGGTGGTTTGGGGCCCCACATAACAATAAATCAAATATAAAGCGCAGTGAGATTATCTCAAGACGTATGATTATACGCAGGGATTTCCGTTCGTCGAATTAGAAATATGTTTTTTTTTATCTCTTTTGGCCCCAAATTGACACAGCCCGCCAAAACAAGCTGCGTAAGACAAGGAAGCCATCATCGCTGAAGAAATGAAGAAAAAAATTGCTGCATATCTACGAAGTGAATGATAATAAGTGTACGATGCAGTGGTGTCGTTTGGTGTTACCGTCTATCACCCGGGACATCGACCCCTCACGCATGTAAATGAGTGACAAAGCGGTGTACAGTTATATACAGTGTTAAGGCGTTTATTAGCCGGCAACGAGCGAGAATACACAATGGCGACAGTCACAGCCAAGCACGGGCCCTCAGCGCGAGCGGCGTCCTTGTTGGGTAGCCCCACTAGAAGGTACTCAAGAGTTCGACCCATTTCATAGTTCGGAGGCTTCGCTACAATCACCCCGGGGTCGAAGAGGGAGCCGCCTGGCGACCTAACAGCTTGTTATTATGAGCGGGTCATAAAAAGGCTTCAGGCGCTCCACGTAGACGATGTCTCGCCCACGACGGCGGATATCCGAAGATTGTTCAACGGGTTCGATCAGATAGTTGACGGGTGAGGTGCGCTCGATGACACGGTAGGGGCCTTCGTATTTGGGACGTAGTTTGGAAGAGAGGCCAGCGGCAGAGGTCGGGATCGAGAGCCATACAAGCGCACCAGGAAGGAACGTGGGCTCAGAAGTGGTGGAGCCATCCCGGATACTCTTCTGCCGCTCTTGTTCTTGCGTCGTAAAAGTCTTGGCAAGCTCGCGACACTCTTCAGCAAGCCTGGCTGTCTCGGAAATAGGTGTACACTCAGATGGATCCGGCGTGTACGGGAGCATCGTGTCCATGGTGTGCGACGGGTGCCTTCCGTACAGCAAGTAGAAAGGTGAAAAACCAGTCGTGCTCTTAGGGGCGGTGTTGTAGGCGTAGGAGACGAAGGGCAGTATATTATCCCAATTAGTGTGGTTGGCAGCGACGTATATAGAAAGCATGTCGCCGAGGGTGCGGTTAAAGCGTTCGGTGAGGCCATTCGTCTGTGGGTGGTAAGCAGTAGTTTTGCGGTGGACAGAATGGCACTCCGTCAGAATGGCTTCGACGACTTCCGACAAGAAGACACGGCCTCGATCGCTGAGAAGCTCTTGGGGTGGTCCGTGGCGCAGTATAAATCGATGCAGCAAGAAGGACGCAACATCGCGCGCAGCAGCCGCAGGGAGAGCGGCGGTTTCGGCGTATCGCGTTAAATGGTCAACGGCAACGATGGCCCAGCGGTTACCAGCCGACGTCACAGGAAGTGGTCCATACAAATCAATACCTACGCGCCCAAAGGGATGGTCAGGGCAAGGTAACGGTTGTAGAGTGGCGTGCGACATGTGGGCTGACGGTTTACGGCGTTGGCAAGTGAGGCAAGAGCGAACGAACTGCTGCACATAGCAGTACATCCCGCGCCAGAAGTAGCGTTGTCGAATGCGATGGTAGGTTTTGAATACCCCAGAGTGCGCGCATTGTGGATCAGAATGGAAAGACTCACATATCTCTGACCGCAGACTGCGGGGTATCACGAGTAACCACTGCCGGCCGTCGGCGTCGTAATTGCGTCGGTGTAGGAGGCCGTCACGAATGGCGAAATGGCGAGCTTGACGACGCAATGCACGCGTGGATGGCGTTGCGGATGGATCAGAGAGCATGTCGATGAGCGGGCCGATCCAATTATCCTTTCGCTGTTCGGTAGCGATGATGTCGACATCAATGGCAGAAACAGCAGCCGAGGATACTGAGCAGAGCACATCACCTTCAGGCAGAGGGGAGCGCGAGAGGGCGTCGGCGTCAGCATGCTGGCGTCCGTTGCGGTACAGCACGCGGATATCGTAGTCTTGTAAGCGAAGAGCCCAACGGGCGAGGCGGCCTGAGGGATCCTTCAATGATGAAAGCCAGCATAGTGCATGATGGTCGGTGACGACATCGAATGGGCGACCATACAAATAAGGTCGAAACTTTGTAAGAGCCCAGACGATCGCTAGGCACTCTTTCTCCGTGACGGTGTAGTTTTTCTCGGCTCTCGTGAGCGTACGGCTTGCATATACTACGACATATTCAGGGAATCCGAGTTTTCGCTGCGCCAGGACAGCGCCGAGGCCTACTCCACTGGCGTCCGTGTGCACCTCCGTTGGGGCTGTAGGGTCGTAGTGGCGTAGAATGGGAGGCGACGTCAACAAATGGCGGAGCTTCGCGAACGCGTCGTCGCACTCGGATGACCACGAATTGAAGGGCCCGTTGCTTCCAAGGAGCTTCGTCAGCGGTGATATGATCGTGGCGAAATTTCGTATGAAGCGTCGGAAGTATGAGTACAGGCCCACAAAACTACGCAGTTCTTTGACAGATGCAGGTTTGGGGAATTCGGCCACGGCCTGAAGCTTGGCAGGATCAGGAAGAATGCCGTCTTTGGACACGACGTACCCCAGTATGGTGAGTTGCCGCGCTGCAAAGCGGCACTTTTTCAGATTTAGTTGTAAGCCGGCATTGCTCACAGGTGCGAAAACTTCTTTCAGATGTTGTAGATGCGTGGAGAAATCCGGAGCAAAGACAATGACATCGTCGAGGTAACACAACACGTGTACCATTTCAAGTTGCGCAAAACGGTGTCCATCATGCGCTCAAAGGTCGCAGGTGCATTACATAGACCAAACGGCGTGACGCTAAACTCGTACAAGCCGTCTGGCGTGACGAAGGCGGTCTATGGTCGAGCGTCGTCAGCCATGGGTACTTGCCAGTACCCCGAGGGCAGATCGAGAGAAGAAAAAAAATCGGCTCCATGAAGGCTGTCAATCGCGTCATCGATGCGTGGCAGTGGATAAACATCCTTGCGAGTGATCTTATTGAGCCGTCTGTAGTCCACACAGAACCGCACAGAACCGTCTTTCTTCGCAACAAGAACAACAGGAGACGCCCATGGACTGTCGGAGGGCCGAATAACGTCGCGTCGGAGCATATCGTCAACCTGATCATTAATTAGTCGACGTTCAGCAGGCGACACGCGATATGGACGTTGCCGTAAAGGTGGATGGGCACCAGTGTCGATGCGATGCGTAACAACGGACGTGCGACCGAGAGAACTTCGCCCGACATCGAAAGAAGAACGATATTCTTGTAACAGGTCCAGAAGTTGGGAACGCTGTACGGCCGTAAGGTTGTCAGCGATGGAGGGGCCAAATACATCAGCAGACGACGAATCAGAAGTGGAAACAGCATTGATGGTACACGACCTGGGAGCGCGCGTGTCATCGGGTACGTCCAGGACTTCTGCGTCATCGACTGGTTCCACTCTGCCGAGACATTCCCTCGAAGCAAGGTAACAGCGTACGGGAACGGGTTGCTTACAAAAATAGCAGTGTTGCCCTGGTTGACCTGCACGGTCGCGAAAGGTACTAGCAACTCTTTCCTGCTGCAAGCGCGGTCAGATGGCGAAACAAGTCCAATGGTGTCGGAGAGACCAGCGCAGTAGACAGACACAGCCGTTGTCGAGTTTGGAGGCACTGTTGTATCGTCTTTCGTTAGAATCTTGCTCAATGTCGGGGCACTGTCTTCTGGCGTCAAATGCGAGAAGGGTGAGAGCACAATTTCGGCGGCGGCACAATGGATGACGGCGTCATGGCGGGAGAGAAAGTCCCATCCCAGGATGACGTCATGAGAGCATGCCTGAATGACGATGAACAGGGCGACATACAGAACGTCCTGGATGACAACGCGAGCTGTGCACCCTGCTGTAGGATGAATCCGGTGCAAACTTGCAGTACGGAGGGATAACCCCGAAAGTGGCGTCGTCACTTTTCGAAGTAAACGGCAGAGTTTTTCGTCCATAACTGATACGGCAGCTCCAGTGTCAATAAGAGCCGATGCACAAACACCGTCCACAAGCACGTCAATGACATTCGAGGGGCTGCTCTGAGGGCTTTCACATTGCGATAGCGTCGCAGTCCTTGCCTCAGGGACTGCGACGACTAGTTTTCCCGCTCATGAGCTGCCGCACTTGGCCTGTTTTACGAAGCTTGGGCCGCAGTGTCATGGAGTAGCGACTTTGAAAGGGGGAACTAGACACGAAGCGCAGGCCGTTAGAGAGTGCGCACGCGCCGCTCTTCCAATCAGGCCGTGGGACAGCATATGCAAGGTACCCACTAAACGGCATGACTGTCACGATGAGGCTGATCACAAAAATTGCCCGCAGCTTCCCTCGGGGGAACACTGAGGAGGATGCGGAGCATATAATTGGTTAACGGGGTGTTAAAGTGCGACTTACTTGGGTCGATGGCTAAATTGGTTAACGTGGTTGTAGGAGGGGGTGTCAAATGAGTGAACACGTACACACGTATGCGAAAGGACGGCGCTGGTCGAAGGGACGTCGATCATTGTGTTTGTGGATTTGTTGGAATTCATTTCACCGCGACCTTGGACGTCGACGCACCGTACAAACCAACCGACGAGCGGCAACTGAGCGAGCGAGCGCCGACCTTGAGTATATATACAGCGCGACGGCGCATGCACTGTCAGCTGTTGAATGTTCTCGAAGGAGAAGCGCGCGCGCGGCACAGATGGCGACGGCGCGACGGCGCATGCGCTGTCAGCTGTCGAATGTTCTCGAAGGAGAAGCGCGCGCGGCACAGATGGTGGGCGACGGCGCGATGGCGCATGCGCGCGCGTCAGCTGTCGAATGTTCGAGAAGCGGTGCGGACGGCGCGGACGGCGCGGACGGCGCACTACAAGGCGCGAGTAAAAGATGCTTCCGCATCTAATATGTAAGTTAAGTATACTCGATCTGGAGAGCTAGTTCACCTCCATGCGCATATGTCATACACAGCTGAGTGAACGAGTTTATTTTATTTCGTGGAAGCATCTTCCTGTGCCCAATAAAGAGGAAGCTTTATGCATGTCTGTGAAAAAAGCCAAATAAATTATCTGGTGGGGATGACTACTAAGAGCTATAGTAATATTGCAAGACAAGATAGTTGATATTAGTGCATCGTAACCTATTTTTAGCGCACACTAGACACAGAACAAAGAGAGGGAACATCACCAACACACGCACTGGTGATGTTCCCTGTCTTTGTGCGTGCGTCAGTGTTCGCTAAAAATAATTTAAGTGCACATAAATAGCTCTAGTTTTTCTAAATCTTCATATGAAGATTGACGTCCTTTGTATTAAGTTGATGGCTTCAAAATTTATTGAACTCCCCAAAGCCGCCAACCCAAATCAATATGCACTTTATAGATTTCTAACGTCAGCTTTATGCTCAATAAATACCTGGCCTTACCACAATTTTTAGATTCGTTGGTTGGTTTGTGGTGTCAAACGTTCTAAAGTGTCTTACAAAACGAAAGACGCTGTGTGTTTTTTCGGCCCACTGTAGTTCCTTACAAGGAAAGCTGCGGAAGTTTCAAAAAATTATCGGGGTTAGGAAAGACTGGCTTTATCGTTGTAATTTTCCCCGCTGTTCATTGCTGCAGCAGGAGCTTTAGAATGCAATGCGAATGAAACGTTTCTCATTCTCTGCCCATGTGAGCCCACGTAATTTAAAACCTGCGTCCTCGTCATTTCTTTCGGCGGCACCGTGCTGCATACGATGAAAAGTTCTCGCAACTCTGTTGTCGGACATTGTAGAATGCTGTTTAGGTGACCAAGGCTTTATTAGGTATAACAATGTTGACACTTTTGTGGCAATAAATAACAGCTGGGTGAGTTCGTATGTAGGCACAAGGACGCAACAAAGGAAAGGTTGTTTCCGCACGAAACACCGGTGCCTACCTTCGTGTCTCTTCCATGGCCGCTCTTGATCGTCCCTTTCCTCCTCTGTTGCATAATCACGATGTCTTTGCAGCTGGAACGCGGTATGCGGTAATGACAAATAACCGAGTGCTACGTGCACAATCGTCTCTTGTATCTTCAACGATCGCCTCCGTGACTTACTCGAGATGTGCCGTAAGCGGAGCTGGTCTTGGAGGCCACTCTTCAGCAGCGTCGCTGCTGCATATGATGCGGCGTACCGAAGACGATTTCACATCCTTCGGTCAGCATCAGCGGAAGCCGCTTGGTCACAGCCTGCTTTTTAAATGCGTAGCATTTCTTAGTCAACTTCGGCGACTTTGAGTCTATCTATCTATCTATCTATCTATCTATCTATCTATCTATCTATCTATCTATCTGTCTACCTATCTATCTATATCTATGTGTATCTATCTATCTATCTATCTATCTATCTATCTATCTATCTATCTATCTATCTATCTATCTAAATATCTATCTATCTATTTATCTATTTACCTATCCATCTATCTATTTATCTATTTATCTATCTATATCTATCTATTTATTTATCTATCTATCTGTAATATATTTACCTATCTATCTATTTATCTATTTACCTATCTATCTATTTATCAGTCTATCTATATCTCTATCTATTTATCTATCTATCTATCTATCTATTTATCTATATATCTATTTATCTATCTTTCTATCCATTTATCTATTAATACATCTATTTATCTATCTATTTATCTTTTTATCCATTTATTTATCTTTCTATCTATCTATCTATCTATCTATCTATCTATCTATCTAGCCACCTACGACTTTTAGCTTTCCTGGCCGTGTCGATAAAATATCGATACAAAACTTGGTATGGCATAACATGACTGCATGAAGAACATATTTGACGAGTTATAACAAGAAAATCATGAGATGTATGTCATGAATGTCATGATTTACATTTCCTATTCATGCAGTTGCTGCGGTGGTTTCGTTCACATAGCATGTTCCAAAGCTGGTATGGTATGACATGATTGCATCGCAAACACAAGCGACACACCTTAACATGATAATCATGAAATGCGTGTCATGTAACAACTTGACTACAGGCCACGCTCATGATGCGCTGGCGGCCGTTTCGCTAGCTTCACATGTACCAAACTCGGTATTAATCGACGCCAATGGATCACGAGGATATGGAACTGGTGCAAACATGATAATAGTGAGATGCGTGTCATATGGGAACATGACTACATGCCACAGTCAAGCCACCATTACAATTCGACGTGACGCAGTGCGTGTGCTCGTGGGCGTTCATTTAGTTGCGTCACGCCGGCGTTGCCACGCCAGGCGACGGGGCTGCCATAAACTCGCTGGCGCGTGCCGCGCTGCGCTGCTTTGACGCATCTATCTTTCAGCGCGTCCAGCATCCCTCCGTCCCTAAAAGATGGAGACGCAGGGTTGTCTCGGTAACGCATCGGCGCGAAATGCAGTATGTCGCACTTCGCGCCGGTTGCGTTGGGCTGCGCCGACGGACGCTGGTCGCACCTGGCGCCTGGCACCAGATTAGGGAGTGCTCGCGTTTTGCTAACGTAGCATCGCTGTGAACAGCGTGCACGTGCGTCAACGCTACACAGGAGTATAATGGGCCCATCATGATCCGTTCGTGTCCGTTTTTCTAGCTCCACATACACCAAATCTGGGGTTACGTGACGTCAATGGATGACGAAATATATGACTGGTGCAAGCATGATAATCCTGACACGCGTGTTATACAGAAACAAGACAACATACCACGCTCATAGCATGCACGCGGCCATTCTGCTTGTTCACCATATACTAAGTTTGGTATCACGTGACGTGAATAGATGACGAAGGTAAACGATACATCCATACATGATAACCATGACACGAAAGTGATGTATGGCGTCATTTACCTCCTCATCGTAACGTTGTGCTGATTTTAAACTGACATATTAGCATTTCTCATTCGTGCTTCGCATATCATCGATTCCCACTGTACGTGGGATCTGCCAATTTTCAGCTCTCGAAGGCCATTTAGATAATAGTATCAAGACCAAACTTCGTATGGCATAGCATGACAATATCAAGGAGATATTTGACTAGTCATAACACGAAAAGCATGACATGTGCGTCATGAATTTCATGATTTAAATTTCATGGTCCTGAAGCTTTTGCGGTGGTTTCGTTAACATGGCATGTTGCAAAACTGGTAGAGTATGACATGATTGCATGGCCAACACAAGCGACAGACCCTAACAAAAACATCGTGACATGCGTGTCATGTAACAACATGACTAAATGCTAAACTCATGATAAGCTCGCGGCCGTTTCGCTAGCTTGACATGTACCAAACTCTGTTTTACGCGACGCGAATGAATGACATAGGTAAATGACACATCAAAACATTATCATCATGACATGCGTGTCATGTAACAACATGACTACATGCCACACTCATGATGCTCTCGCGGCCGTTTTGCTAGCTTCACATATGCCAAATTTGGTATTACGTGACGTCGACGGATGACGAAGGTATGTGACTGGTGCAAACATGATAATCATGAGATACTTCTGATGTGACTACATGACTATATACCACAGTTAAGGTGCCAATACGTTTCGACGTGATGCGGTGCGCGCGCTCACCGGCGTTGATTTCGTTTTCGTTGCGTCACGCCAGCGTTGCGACGCCAGGCGCCGGTTTCGCCATATACTCGCAGGCGTGCGCCGCGCTGCGTTGTTTTGACGCATGGGCGTTTCAGCGCGTCCGGCATCCCTCCGTCACTAAAAGAGGGAGACGCAGTGTTGTCTGTGTAACACATTGGCGCGAATTTTGTGCTGGTTCCGTCGGGCCGCACCGACGAACGCTGGTCACGCCTCGTGTAAGACTATGGAGTGCTCGCGTTTTGCTAACGCAGCGTCACTGTGCCCAGCGTGCGCGCACGTCAACGCTACATTGGAGTATAAAGTGGCCTTCATGATGCGCTCGTGGCCGTTTTATTAGCTGCACGTATACCAAATTTGGTGCGACGTGACGTCAATGGATGACAAAATATATGACTGGTGCAAACACGATAATCGTGACATGCGTGTCATGTAAGAATATGACAACATACCACGCTAATAGCATGCTCGTTGCAGTTTCGCTAACTCCACATATACTAAATTTCGTATCACGTGACGTGAATAGATGACGAAAGTAAACAACACGTCTACACACAATAATCATGACACGAAAGTTATGTGCTGCATCACTTACCTCCACCTTGTAACATTGTGTTGATTTTAAAGCAACATATCAACCTTTCTTACTCGTGCTTCGCGTATCATCTATTCACACTCTACATTGGATCTGCAATTTTTTTTGATGTCGCAAGTCTTTCAAAGATGGCTTTCGAAGGCTTTTGCCTTAAATAGACACTAAACACAACAGCCTTTTTCCTCGTATTGTTAATCATTTTTTCAGAATACCAAATTACGTCTACCACGAGATGATGCTTGCTAAGCGAAAAAGACCTCAAGAAATAAAAAGGTACTGGCGATGCTGCCTTCAAAATTCCCGCACCAAATGCCATGACGCCATACATTTTGATGGAATTTAAAAAGGCCTACGTCATTCCCGATCTGCAAAAAATTAAGTACATTACCCAGTGAGGGTGCCAGAGACCACATCAGAAGTTTCAGGAAACGTGATGAGGCTATCGCTGCGAAAACACGAAAAGTATTGTTTGAAATCCGTGACGCGTTGCGTAGATATTTTTGCACGAATTTCGAAAATGAAACTGACTTTTAGGTTTCTTATTCGTAATGTACTGCAGTGCATAAAACAGACAAAAAAGGAGCGATAGAACAACTCACATGTTCGAACTCACCCGACACGCAACGTTGCTTGATTTTCTTCTCAGTTAGGAAAAATGTTTGCGAAATTAAAAACTTTAAAGTTTTCCGAAGAAAATTCATTATTCTAAACCAATTCGCTGTTTAGTGCTCTTTTAAACCTCTTCGTTCCGACAAGATAAGTTCGACATTTAAAGGGCCAGTCAACAGGCTCCAACTTTTTTTTACACCCTCCAAACAAGCTCACGGATCTTTCGTACGCCTGACCGTCTTCTACGCACAGTAACGTCAACTCGGGCGACGTTGACTTCATTACAACGAGGCTAAAAAATTGCTGGTGTGGAAGTTCTCGCCCACGAGGAAAGCCGGGCTAACCGTAAGATACAGGCTGTTGCAACCATATTACTAGGGGCATGATGAGCTGTTGGCGTTCGGCGATTGAGAATGAGCGTTTTTTTCGCACGCCCAACGAGTTTAACATGGCAACCTTGTCGGGCCAGATAGAGCTCAAAGTGTGTCCTTGTGTCACTACTTTCAGTTGGGAAGCTTCAAATTCGAGGCAAATTTTATTGAATATTAAGTCACCGATAATAGTCTTTGCGGATGATATTATATGCGAAGCATTGCTTAGCGAACTTCGGCGACATTGAGCGCATATATCTATCTAGCCGCCTACGACATTTAGCTCTCCCGGCCGTTTCAATAATACTATCAATACCGAATTTGGTACGGCATAACATGACTGTATTGCGAGCATAACTGACTTGTCATAACATGGATGTCGTGACATGTATGTCATGAATGCCATTATTCACATTTCATGGCCTTGATGCTCTTGCGGTGGTTTCGTTGACATGATATTTTGCAAAACTTGTGTGTTATGACATGACTACATGGCGAACACATGTGACAGACACCAACGTAGAAATCATGAAATGCATGGCATGTAAGTCATGACTCATTACTACACGCCACGCTCATGATATGCTCTCAGCCGTCTCACTAGCTTCACGTATACCTGATACGTCATTACGTGACGCAAATGGATGACGAAGGTATGTGACTGGTGCAAACATGATAATCACTAGATGCGTGTCATGTGACATTACTACATGCCACACTCATGATGCGCTCGGGGCCGTTTCGCTAGATTCACATATACCATTATTGGTATTGCTTCGCGTGAATGGACGACAAAGGTATGTGACTGGTGCAAACAAGAATAATTATGAGTTGCGTGTCATGTAAGAGCATGACTACATGCCATACTCAAGGCGCCAATACACTTAGACGTGACCCACCGCGCGTGTGCTTCAGTGTTCGTTTAGTCGCGTCATGTCGGCGATACCACGTCGGGCGCCGACGTGGCATCGCCGACGTGGGCGACAGGCGTTTGAGCACGAATGGCGACCCTCCGTCACGAAGCTAGGCAGACGCGGTGCATTCTGGGTAAAGCCGGCGGTGCGAAATGCAGCATGTCGCATTTCTCGCCAGTTCCCACCGGGCTGCGCCGACAGACACTGGTCGCGTCTGGCGTTAGACTATCGATTATTAACGTTCTGCTAGCGTAGCGTCGCTGCGTCCAGCGTGCGCGCGTCAACGTTACGTCGCAGTATATTGCGCCCTTCATGATGCTCTCCCCACCGTTTCGCTAGCTTCACACATACCAAATTTGGTATTACGGGACGTGAGTGGACGATGAACGTATGTGACTGGTCAAACATGATAATCGAGATGCGTGTAATGTAACAACACGACAACATGCCACGCTCATGGTGCGCTCGCAGTCGTTTCTCTAGCTTCACATATACCAAATCGGTATTGCATGACGTTCATAGACGACGAAGGTAAATGACACGCCCGAACATGATAATCATGATATGCGCGTCATGTAAAACATGACTACATGCTGGGCTCGTAGCGCGCTCGCAGCCATGTCACTAGTTCCTCACACACTAATTTTTGTATTACGTGACGTGAATGAATGACGAATGTAAAGGACACGTCGTCACATGCTAATCATGACAACTGTGTTATGTAAAACTGGACTGCATGCTACGCTCATAGCACGCTCGTGGCCGTTTCGCTAGCTCTAAATGTATCAAATATGGTATCAGGTGGCGTGATTAGATGAAGGTAAATGACACGTCCGAACATAATAAATATGACATGGAAGTCATGTACGGTATGGTTTACCTCCGCCTCGTAACGCTGTGCTTATTTCAACATGACATATAAAACTTCGTCATTCGTGTTCCACATATCTTGGATTCCCACTTTAAGTGAAATCTGTCAATTTTTTTCAGAAACAACTATATTAATTTATAATTACCGTGCACTAACAAATCAAAGCCACTTGATGTCTAAGTGGGCACCACCAGAAAATAGCATTTTTCTGAGATCTTCGGAAGGCAAAAGCTAGCTTCACTACCGCTGGCGAAGCATTGCGGGAGCTTCTACTCCCGCAACTTTTTTTAAACCTCCTTCCTTCATCGCTGTTTGTTGAGACCTGGTTTAGACCAATCGACGAGCTGCGTGCTGCTTCGCGTTGCCGATCGCCGAGTGGACATCACTGCGCGTGAAAGAAAGTTGGTCATACACAGGAAAAATGCGTCAGCTTTTCCTGTGCCTATCAGAGTTTAGTGACTGGCCCCTAAAAAGAGGGCTGATTGACTAGTCGCGTACACAGGTTTTTCATGTGCGTATAGATTGAACTAATAGGATCAAAGTTCGGTTGCCCGATAGCTTCCTTTACTGAATTGAAATAGGCGAAGCTAGAAGTCCTAAAGAGAATATGGAGTGCTGTGCTTCTGTCATAGAGAGTAAACATATGTGCTTTTCGAAAAGTAAAATAAAATAGTCAAATCAGATCACTACACTTGAGACACAACCGTGGTAAATGCAATATAGATAGCTCTAGCGTTATTTATCAACCCTGGCTTCAGCAGACAATCATTACTAGAATGTGAATATTTGCGTTTCTTTTTGTGTTTGTAAAAAAGCTAGTTTGTCATGGTAGGGACGGCTTATGCTCTCCCATAGTAGAGTATCTGGTTCTCTAAATCGTTACCCACTTTTTCTAACCCCCCTTTTGCGTTTCTTTTTCTCTTTTTTTTTTGAGTGATTTGTGATCTGTGAGAATACTGAAGTGCTGTGTGTTACATTTTGTTTATGTTCTCTTGTTTGAACACGTCACTGAAGTGATTTTGTTACACCAGACAGTTGTACTCACCTGAAATGTTGTTACCAGTTTACAATAAACTTCCCTGTCTTGATTCAGACGTAATCCCCGGGACGTCGTTAAGCTCTCCCATAGTAGAGTAGCTAGTACTTTAAGTCATTACCACCTTTTGGTAAACACATACGTTATGTTGTACTTTTAATTGGGACAGCTCACTGCTCTCTCGTAGATGAGTACGAAGTACTCGAAATTTGTTGGTAATGCACGTGCCCGTTTGCAAACAGTGGGAAAGAGAACAACGCCGTGGAAATAGAGACTCACGTGCTCTTTCGCCTGTCTGGCATGTGTTTTCTTATGTGTGAGTAAATATATTCTTTTTATTACAAGGCTCGTGTGCTTCAAGGACGCCAACGAAGAACACAAACCGTTCAACACTTTTTCTAAACACACATATTCAATTCCTTGTTCAGAGCCGTTAACGCAATCACTGCGTAATTGGTATCGACACGGCCTCACGCATTGCGAGGCCTAGGGAACGGCTTTTACATCGAAAGCTGTTAATGAATGATCACAACTCAACAAGCTGTTGTGAGATCACAACTATAGAGTCACCGGCAGCGCCATAGTTGTCCGCGCCTCCGGTGTCTGTCTCTACTATCGCGGAAAAAAACTGAACTAAAAAACTCCAGAGACATCAGACATAGGAAAAATTAAACCGGGTTCATTGCGTGCCAGCCCAGTATTCTACCACTGAGCTACGCCGGTGCTTGAAATTCATTTGTAAACTTGCTTTAGGCAGCTAGGCTTGATGTCTAGAAAGGAATTGCGTTAATATGAGAAATAAGGCCTTTTAGATCAGCGAAGAAACAACCAGGCGTCACACAATGCTAGTCGAGTAACGAGTGGGTCGTCCGATGCTCCTGCACTTTACAAAAGCTTGTTATTCATCACCTATTAACTGTGGCACATGCCCATTGCAGGCGCAAGTCTTCGTCGTCGTCTGCCACTGAATTCAACTCAAAATTTGTTGCAAGTGTTAGCAGATACCACGCTTCTCCGAAGAATGTATAGTGAATGTCGACCTATTATGCAAAAATTGTGAATATTTATGACGTAGTGGGTACTCAGCACGTGTGCTTCTAGCATTTACCCAAAGACTGTTTATAAGCGACTCTAAAAGGCCACTCTTCATGCTTTCGCTCTGACTTTGCTTAGTCTTCCGCGCAGTTCTGTCGTTTTTAAATGCGAAGCATTTCTTAGCGAACTTCAGCGACTTTAAGCGTATCTATCTATCTATCTATCTATCTATCTATCTATCTATCTATCTATCTATCTATCTGTCTGTCTGTCTGTCTGTCTGTCTGTCTGTCTGTCTGTCTGTCTGTCTGTCTGTCTGTCTGTCTGTCTGTCTGTCTGTCTGTCTGTCTGTCTGTCTGTCTGTCCGCTTAGGTTTGGGTGCTCTCGTGGTCATCCGTTTAGGCTAAGATGGTTTGACGAATATGACGCGTTGGTCCAGACATCAATATTGTCACAATCCCGTCGCGTACGTCGTCAAACACGTCCTGACAGACAGTGGCACACAACCTGGGGTGGGTATGTGCGGCTGGTATACAGTACAGATATGGGCCACATGTGATCAACATTCATCATCTACCCAGGAACGACGAGAACACACATGGGCTATTGGAGCGTGCGAGCGTTAAAAAATACCCGACATTGGTAGCGTCGACCCGACGAATGCAAAGAATAAGTGCCAGAGTCCCTGCTGGAATCGAATCCAAGCATTCTGCGTGGCAATTTGAAGCATTTTACCACGGAGCTGCGCGAGGCCTCGGAGCTAATTTTAAATAGACGCTAATCTTTGTGAAACGTCAATAGGGGTTGAAGTGCTGCCCGCTCAATTTTATAAACAGTGCACATGTACTGCTTTGATACAGCCATCACGTCGGGTTAAGGTGCAATGTGGTTAGCTGCCATGCGCTGAAGTTGATTTTTGTAGCAGTGTCCAGGGCAAGAATCCTCGCAAGCACCAGAGCTTCATATCATCTTCTGGTGTTTCTAATACACAAGTTCCAGTTGACACCGTTGCGCAAGTGCGAAAAACTGTTTATATAAACATCTGCAACTCTTCAACATATGTCTGTTAGTGCAACAATTGTACATATATTTAGCGTAATTTCATGACGTGTTGCTCGTTAAAAAAATTGCAGCACGGTCACCTTCCCTTCGCATGCTTCACCTAATGTCGACTCTCACGTACGTGTGAACTGCCGAATTTTTCGCAAGATGTGCTTTTTGTGTTTCCTTTTCAAAACTCTCACCTCGCTTCTCAGTCATCAGGAATCGAATTGTCTTCCCAAACATTAAAGTCCCTTTTAAAGTGCTTAAGTTTCCTTTTAATGCACTCTGGTATGGCAAAGTACAAGGATTTTTATAACATCTGGGATACATCGAAATTCGACACCCGCAGGTGAGATCGCCCTTATTTTTTGCGTAAGCTGCTAAGGGACGTAAACGCTGTGCGTATGCAACTGCTTTAACATTTGTCAAAAACATGGTGCTTGGGACTCACGTGCGAAACTTTACCACCTCCTGAAAATTGGCAGATCCCACGTACAGTGGGGAATCGATGATATGCGAAGCACGAATGAGAAATGTTGATATGTCATTTTAAAATAAGCAAATCGTTACGAGGTGAAAGTAAATATAACCGTACATGACCTTCCGAGTCATGATTATCATGTTTGGATGTGTCGTTTACCTTCGTCATCTATATTGACGTCATATACCAAATTTAGTATATGTGGAGCTGGCGAAACGGCCGTGAGCACACAATGAGTATAGTATGTTGTCATGTTCTTACATGACACGCGTTTCAGGATTAGCATGTTTGCAGCAGTCATATATTTTGTCATTGATTGATGTCACGTAACACCAAATTTACGATATGTGGAGCTAGCAAAACGGCAGCGAGTGCATCAGGAAGGGCCCAATATACTCCAATGAAGCGTTGACGCGAGCGCACGCTGGGCACAGTGACGCTACGTTAGCAAAACGTGGCCCGACGGTAATTGATGCAACATGCTGCATTTCGCGCCGAAGCGTTACCCAGACAACACTGCGTCTCCCTCTTTTTGTGATGTAGGGACGCCAGACGCTCTGAAACGCGCATGCATCATAGCAACGCAGCGCGGCGCGCGCCTGCAAGTATATGACAGGACCGGCGCCTGGCGTGGCAACGCCGACGTGAGGCGACGAAATGAACGCCGGTGTGCACGTGCACCATGTCACGTCAAAAT
The DNA here is from genome assembly GCA_013436015.1 of Rhipicephalus annulatus. NCBI lineage: Eukaryota > Metazoa > Arthropoda > Arachnida > Ixodida > Ixodidae > Rhipicephalus > Rhipicephalus annulatus. The sequence continues at coordinate 25,678 of WOVY01006261.1, read as the reverse complement.
CTAGTGGTGCCTTGACTGTGGCATGTCCGTTCTCACATGACACGCATCTCATTATTATCATGTTTACACCAGTCAGATACTTTCGTCATCAATTGATGTCATTATTACCAAATTTGGCATATATGAAGCTAGCGAAACGGCCGCGAGCTAAAAATCAGTGTGGCATGTAGTCATGTTGTGATAAGACACACATGTCTTGATTATCATGCTTGGATGTGTCATTTACCTAAGTAGTTCGTTCGCGTCGCGAAATACCGAGCTTGGTGCGTGTGAAGGTAGCCAAACGGCCGCCAGCCTACCATGAGCGTGGCACGTATTCATGCTGTTACATGACACGCATCTCATTATTATTATGTTTACACCAGTCACATACCTTCGTAATCTATTCACGTAGCGTAATACCAAATTTGATATAAGTGACGCTAGCGAAACACCCGCGAGCGTATCATGAGCTTGGCAAGTAGTCATGTTGATACATGCCACTCATGTCAAAATTTTCGTGTTAGGGTCTGTCGCTTGTGTTCACATTGCAATCATGTCATACCATACCAGTTTTGCAACATGCCATGTGAACGAAACCACCGGAAAAGCTGCAGGACCATGAAATGTAAATCATGACAATAATGACATGCATATCATCATTCTCATGTTATGACTAGTCAAATGTGTTTTTCATACAGTCATGTTATGTCATACGAAGTTTGGTATTGATACCATTATCGAAACGGCAGGAGAGCTAAAAGTTGTAGGCGGCTAGATAGAAAGATAGATTTTTCTGAGACATAGAGGCCCATGTCTGAGAAAAACACAAGAAAAGTGTCATATTTTTGGACAGAAAGCCCTTTTAAACATTCACTAAACACGCATATTCAGAAGAAAATTGCAAATCAGAGTGGTGTAACTTGAAATACGTCCAGTTTGTACTTCAGCCAAAATAGCGAAAAAAAAACAGTGCTACTGCTCGCGAATCATTCAAAAACAATACAAAAGCGGTTGCTCAGCGATTCAATTATTTTCAGTTTCGCTGGACGTCATTGACAGTGTTGACAGGGAACTAGCCCACAACTGACTCTTGTTTACAGTGGAATCTTATCACAACGTACGCATGCGGTGAAAGAAAAGTGTTTGCAGTTGCAAAATGAGTAGTGTTCTTCACAAAATTTGTGGTGGGCTTGTTGTAAAGTTTTTTTTCGTGTCCCACCGTAAGCATGAATAAATATTAGGTTACACATTCATTTCATAGAGTGCAGCTGAATTACATTTGCCGGGATTCAATCAAGGCACAGCGCGTCTTTTTTTTTAAATAAGAGAAGAGTCCGATCGTACTTCGTGGCTGTTGGCCTTTTGTTGCTGTAACAAATGGTGCTATATTCTGCGCCCCGCGAATAGAACACACGTTCACCCAAGTATTCCATATTTTTAAATTAAATCGACTATCTATAAAAAAAGAAGAGTGCAGGCGGAAGGGGATTACGAGAACAACAAAAAACTAAGAAATGTCAATGTGATATGTCATTATATATATATATATATATATATATATATATATATATGTATATAATATGAAAAAGAATGCGTCCTTGGATCCAGTGGAAAAATACCAAGAAGTGGAGGATGGGCAAAACGAAAACTTTTTTATTTTTCCTACGTTTCAGCCGGGGACCGGCCTTCATCAGTTCCTCTACTTCTCTGTGTATATATATATATATATATATATATACGGCTGAAACGTAGGAAAAATAAAAAGTTTTCGTTCTGCCCGTCCTCCACTTCTTTGTATATATATATATATATATATATATATATATATATACGTAGATTATAAAGAGTCTGGCTTCAGTTGCCGCAGATTTAAGGGAAAATAAGTATACGCCTCTAAAAAACTGTTTATTGGTGACGTTTCGATCGGAGACCAATCTTCATCATAGAGTGTCTGATGAAGATCGGTCTCCGATCGAAACGTCACCAATAAACAGTTTTTTACAGCTGTATACTGATTTTCTCTCACTCTCTCTCTCTCTCTCTCTATATATATATATATATATATATATATATATATATATATATTGCTTGCATAAATGACGGAAAAAAAAACGATTGCCCCTCAATTCAGTAAACGTAAGAAGGTGCCCCCAATCCCTCCTTCCGGAACCAATTTAGCTGCAGGCAGGATCAAAATAGATCAAAATATTTTGAGGCTAAAGTCTAACTGATAATTGAGTCAATGGCTAGTGTTGTTCGACAGCGAAAATAAACTATTCTATTAATGCATTCAAGTTATATTTCGTATTGATATGTGGGGTTTAACGTCTCAAACCACCATATGAATATCAGAGACACCGTAGTGGAGGGCTTCAGAGATTTCGACCATCTGGGGTTCTTTAACGTGCACCCAACTCTGAGCACATAGGCCTACAACATCCTCGCCTCCATCGAAAAGGCAGCCGTGCAGCTGGAATTCGATTCCACGATCTGCGGGTCATCAGCCGGGTACCTGAGGCACTAGACCACCATGGCGTAGCAATGAAGTTGTAAGCAAAAATTGGCAGCATATCCACGGAGTGAATGATGGAGAGTGGGGCGAAGAATTCGTCAGTTCATTCGTTCTTGCTTCCGTCCTTCCATGCGTTCGTCTGTGGGACCGTCCATGCGTCCATCCGCCCGTCCGTGCGTGCGTCTTTTCGTGCGTCCGTCCCTGCGTTCGTCCATGCATCCACCCCTGTGTCCATTCATGCGTCCATCCATGCATCTGTCTGTGTGTCTGTTCATCCATCTATTCAACACTCCAGCAACCACCATCTCGCACCTTTTCATCATATATTCCTCATATAGAAGCACCGCCATCCAGCGGACTTTCCTAGGACTAAACGAGAGGGGGCACACGCACACTTTCTTACGGCTTGCGCTTCGGGTCTACTTCCCACCTTTAACCACCTCGAGTTGATGTTTTATACTAGTTCACTGCATTCATGGCACTGCGGCCCAACGCTCGCTAAACCTTTCTAAAACCAAGGAGGTTACGCCCAGAGAGTGTAACGTAGCAACCTTTTCCTGTCAGATAGTGCTCAATGTACATACCAATGGCTGCTAATGGGGATGGCAGTGTGCGCTGTAACTAAAAGCCAAATGCTCCTGTCTCTCATTTCCCATTAGCAGCCATTGGCATGTACATTGAGCATTATTTTTCATTGTTCAACAACGCACAGAAAAAATTTTTCACCGACACCACCTTGGAGGTCAAAATGTTATACCTGTTATACACTACTACAACGGCTACGAGGGACGAATGGGTGCCGCTTTAAAGAGCTTCGAACGCGGTCAGCGTTCCGGCGAGTTGCTGCCGGGTGTCCACTCGCGACTTTGCAAGCTAGTTTTTTTTTAGGCCTTATCCCATCGTCGTCGGCCCCTGCCGGGACCAGCGAGGATGGTGTCAAGACATGCGGCGCTCCCGCTCAAGGAGGACTGCTTCAACTTCATCGTTACGGAGGGGACGGCGTCCGTCGACGAGATCATCGATGGCCTCGAAGACGTCATGGGGAGTGAACGGGTGCTGTTCCTGGAACACCTCGGAGCTTCGAAGTTCCTAGTTGCGGCTAGGTCGGCTGCACAAGCAACCACGTTGATGGTAAACCAAGGATTCAAGTTACAAGGTCACAAGGTACAAGTTGAAGCAGTCGGGGCGCCAAGCGTACAAGTCAGTGTGTTCCGCCTCCCGCCATACGTGTCAGATGACGCAGTTATTTCAGCTCTTTAGCCATACGGAAAAGTGGAGGGTATCACATTTGTTACCTTGCAGAGGCATTTATCAACGTACACTGGTACCCGCATCGTCCGAATCGAGATGGCCAAGCTCGCCCCTAACTTCCTGTCAATTCAAGGTCACCGCGTGATGCTCGAGTATCGTGGTATGCGCAGAGTATGCGCACGCTGCAGCAGAGAAGGTCGTGTTGCGGCTACATGCACAACACCCTTCTGCCAACAATGTGGCACCTTCGGCCATACATCTGAGGGTTGTGTGTCCAAGTGTAAGCGCTGTAATGGGGACCACGCGACGAAAAATTGCTTCCGTCCCAAGTCATACACAGACGCAGTGCAGAGCACCTCACAGTCACTGAAAGAATTCCCAGAACTTGGAGAGAGTGCTTCGAAGAGAACAACCCAAATTGGAAACTCCAGGCACATAAAAGTTTTCCAACCAAAAACCAAGCCACGGCCACAGAAGATTCTAGATTATTGGGATGAAGACAGCGCAACCAATACAGAATTTTATGACGCAAAGCCAGAAGAGACCAGCGGTGGTGATGCCGTGTAGCCATGCGCAACGAGTGACAACGAAGTTTCTGCGCTGACTGGGGACACCACAGCGTTGTCATCTCCATCCCACAACCTTATCAGATGAGCCAAGCAACGCTGTGGAGACGCCGAGTGCGTCTGCTACGTCTTCATCAGAGGAACTCAAGGCCACAGAAAACGAACAATCCTCGAACGTATCACCACTGGAGGAAGCGTCCCAAGCATCTCGGAGCGCTGGCCAACCGGGAAAATTGCTCCGACCTTCCGAGGCAACAAGTGCAAGTGACGAGCTCCATGAACGGCCACCTGTGGGCCTGGAAGGTAGCGTGAAGACGACGCCCACGAAAGAAGTAAAGACCACGTCTCCAACGAAACCTAACACGCCTCGCACACACGCTGTACAGGCCCAAGAAGAAGCGTCCGACAAGACATCCAGACATCGTAGGAGCCAATCTACATCACGAAAATTAAGGAATGACAGATGATTCTCGCAAGCGTCACGATCGGTATCTTTGTCCCCTGAAGATACGTGTTTTCCCGAAAAGTTGTCTAGAGCCACAAACTCTCAGCGTTGCACCAAGCCTGGTAGTTCAAGCATTGGCAGTGATGTCGCCACCTCCGGAAATTCGAAAAAGCCCCGAATGGATTCGCCAAACCGACATCTATCACCTGATGTGGGTGAGGACTCAATGTTTTTTAAGTTTGTGCTGCCCACATCCATTCTTTCCGCTTCCTGTTGTCTGTACCGTTGCAATGCTTGCTTCTCAGTCGTACAACCATTCTGCATTTGTTGTTTCTGATGCATGCAAACTGTTTAGTATTCCATATGTTACTGCCATTCACGTTGGAAGCCTTCTTTGCCAATTTGTGAGCTCTATGCTGAGGTGGCTATGCCCTGTTATAGTAATTGCATCGTGTGAGTTACGTTGCATGCTGCGTGTACTATTTCTGATATTATTGGTGTTGCTTACTGGGTCTGTTCTATCTGTGCGCGTTAGTAAATCTCAGCGCCAGTCCTTCGAGTATCATCGCGTTGACTTCATCCATTGCTGCTTGACACAGGAGAGGCCGAGCCGTCCCCTTACGCATCGCTGTTAAAAAACAAAGAAAAAAAACTATTGTTTCGTTTCCCCCTAAATTTATTTTAATTGGATAGGCTATCTTTCATGACTTTCAAAGTTCATGGTTTCAAAGATCTTGTAAAACAACAGGAGACAATGAACCTTGTGCGATCGCTCGGGGTCGACGTGCTTTTTCTGCAAGACACCAACTTTCGAACGCGGCACGACATCATGACCTTCCGTACTAGATTTTCGGTTGAAGCCTTTTTTTCTTAACGCAGACGCAGTCGCGTGGTACCGGTGTCGTGTTTCTCAATCCGAGGTTCAGGCGGGGTGCGCATCGCCTCTTCGATGCAAAAGGCCGTGTTATTGCAGTGGACATGTGGATGAACGACCAGAAAATCCGAATCACCAACTTTTATGCACCCATGGCGCAAAGCCAGAAGGTCTCTTGCCAATAACTTTTTTTAGAGGTGCCAGGTCATTCCTGCTAAATTCAGCACGGCGTGTTGTTAGGTTATTTCAACTGTGTTTTTGATTCAATTCGAGATGGCCGAGGACCTGGTCAAGGACAAAGCACGTATCATTCGAAAAAGTTGCAGAAAATATGTAGAGTTGAAGCTGGACGATGCATGGACAACGCTTCACGGGAACACCTTTGGAGCCACGCGCGTTCAGAGTACATCTCAGAGCAGGATTGACTGAGTCCATATCCCTAACGAGGTCGTTGCAAGTTTAAAGACATGCGATGTCATTTCTTTAGCGCCTGGGCAACGTAAGCTCAGCGACCACATGCCTGTGCTGTTCACCCTGAAGGCCCAGCTGGAAGGCATTGCTCCAAGTTGTGGCGAATGAATTTATCAATTTTACATGATGAAGTTTCGGTATCTGAAATGTGCATGAATATCTATGCTTCTTTGGAAGACACGCCGCAAATTACGCCGACAGTATGGGATCTCTTAAAGGCCAGATGGCGCGTGATTGCGCAGGAGGCCAGGAAAATGCGCCATGCACGTCTAACATCACAAATGAATGAAAAATTGAGGCGTATTCAAATCGCTGAGCGCGCTGGTAATCTGACCGGCGCACCTCACGAGTACATTGGGGCCAAAAAGGCTAAATACGACCTCTTGTTAAGGGCAATGACTGGGGCTTTTAAACGCGCAGAGGAACTGCACCTGCCTACGGATGAACTAGGTAACTTGGCATACGCGCAGCGAGTAGGGGTAAGGAAACACCAGCCCAGTATTATCGGTGCAGCACGGACAGAGTGTGGGAGCATCGTCACAGATATGAAATCAATCCAGGAGGTCTTTAGGGCGTATTTTGAAAGGCTCTGCTCTGCAGATCATCGCTCCAAAGACAGCAACCAGCATCAAAGAATCGCAGACTTTTGCGAAGGCTTGCCCACGCTGTGTCCTGAGCTGTCTGATATGCTCTGCGCTGAGGCAACGAAAGGTGAAGTGTAGCAAGCCTTGAGAAAAATGAACACTACCACGGCTCCGGGTCGAGACGGAATACTGACAGGTTTTATATAACTTTCTTCTACGTCCTAGGCGACGCACTTACTGACATGGTTAACGGGTTCATTGTTGATGGTCAAAAGCCGAGGTCTTTCAGTGAGAGCCATATAGTCTTGCTGCCAAAGGAGGGCATGGATCCTGATAATCCATGGTCATGGAGGCCGATTACCCTCTTTAACACGGACTACAAACTTGTAGCTACGATCCTTGGCTTGATGCTAAAACCTTTTCTGCCCGATATGGTGTCACCCACGCAAACGTGTGCAGTGCCGGGTAAGTCAATTTTTCTAACACTTCCTCTGATAAAAGGTTTGTTCTACTATGCCACCGCCAAAAACGTTACCTGTGCTTTCGTGTCATTGGATCAAACTAAGGCCTTTGACAGAGTCGAACATGACTACCTATACAGCGTACTTATAATGTTTGCTTTGCCTGAGCAGTACGTTCGCTGTATAAAGCTTCTATACACCAACATGACCAGCCGACTTCTCATCAACGGTGTGGAGACAGCAAGCTTTCTATTAACAAGAGGTGTTCACCAGGGATGCCCAATCTCACCGGTGCTCTTTGTTCTTCCCATACATTCTCTCCTTAGGAAAGTGGCAACGTGCCCTAATATTCAGGGCTTTCCAATGACAGGTCTGGAGTCAGCACCACCGCTTATGTGGATGACATGTCTGCGTTCATGCGAAACCAAGCCAGTTACCGCGCTTTCTTAGAGCTGTTTGAAGAGTATGCCGGTTTATCGGGTGCTTTCCTGAATGCGGAGAAAAGCAAAGCTCTTCGTTTCGGTAGCTTTCACGGCGCTTTGCCGGGTGGTATTCAATACGTGGATGTCGTGAAAGTCCTTGGGGTATATTTTCAAGACAAGGATGTGGCCAAAAGAAATTGGGAGGACGCCGTACATCGAGCCACGCAAGTCTTCGCGTATGCCACTCACTTCAATTTGTCACTTGACGCCAAAGTGACGGTGGTGAAAATCAAAGCATATGCATATGCTTTTTATATCGGGCACATTGCACTCATACCCAAACTTTTTGCGAGCCACCTTGCGTCATTGGTTGGAGCCTTCCAATGGGACGGGAAGACACCAAAAGTTCAACAAAAGTTCCTGAAGCTCCCAAAAAGTTGTGGCGGACTCAGTCTGCCAGATGTTGCGACATTCACAAAGGCACTTGAAGCTAAAACAGTTCACAAATTGTTTCAGGACAATGACTATCCTGGCCGTAGCTTATTGCTATATTGGACCGGAACTCTTGGAGCCACATTCACGTCGGAAAGGTACCGGGGACCTCAAGCAGGACACCCACATGCCTTTTATAAGGCAGCAGATCGAGGGCCTCAAGCGTTCGGTTGACGGCGACGCCACCGAAGAATACTTTGCAAAGCTTGCACCCGAACGCATTAGTGAAATGTTAATCAGTCGCACGATTACTGACGAGAAAAAACATAGATGGAGGCCCAGCAAGTGGAAGAAATGGCGGAACAACCACGTACCGGAAATAGTTAGAGAATTTGATTGGCTGCGGCGAAGGGACGCGCTGCCCACTCGTCAGAGACTGTTAAAGTGGGGCGTCGTTCCCAATGACCACTGCCCCAACTGCGGGAAAAGAGAAACGATCCGCCACACGATGTTTGAATGCGTAGCGGCCAAAGGCGTGTGGCACGTCGTGCGTCGTCAATTCGGGGTGTCAATTCCTTCAGGCCAACAGCGCAGAAGGGGCTTATTTGAACAACTCATACGGTACGTCACAATGTTCGTCTTGTGGCGTCGCCGCTGTATGGCCGAAGCACGGCGACGACCCCAACGAGCTGCATACCCAGCGCTACAGAAGATTAGAATGATCATGGTTCGGTACCTTACCGAACAGATTGAAACTCAGCATGAAGAAGCATTTATCAGAAGGTGTCATACACGTTTTTTTGGAGTTCGGAACGGGAATATTGAACTTCTTTTACTTCCGTTTTAACTCGGGGAAAAAATTGCTTCTCTTCGCACATAATATGTGAATATGTTCCAATCTACTGCTTGTTTGCGTTTCTTTTCTCTTAGTTTTCTTGAGTGATTCGTGATCTGCGAGAATATTGGAAGTGCTGTGTGTTACATCCTGTCTAAGTTCTCTTGTTTTTACACGCCGCTGAAGTGATTTTGTTACACCAGACAGTTGTACTCACCTGAATTATTGTTACCAGTTTGCAATAAACTTCCCTGTTTCGCCCCTAAGACACGAAGAATAAAGTGGACGAAGAGGCAACAGTTCCGTTATTGGTCTCATTACCGCTCTTTATAAATTCATTGCGATAAATTGTCACTCTACTGACATGGTATACTACTGTGCCTTTTGTTTTGTTTTCGCGTTGTGCGGACTGAGAGCAGTAGTCATCGGGAAACTGGTCAACTGTGAACAGCATGTTTTTTTTTTTGGAACAGAGTTTATATTTGAATTCTTATGTTAAAAAATACGTTCTTCTTTGCTTCATTCAAAAAGACATTAAAAAGGGCAGAAAATAGGGGCACCAACAAGGTAAAAATTCACAAAATTATTCAAGAGATATCAATCATTGAAAACAAAAGGCTACGTTTTGTTAACATGAGCACGCTGAACGTATGAAACAGAAGGGCGCAAAAACGGTAACTACGTCATTTATCAAAACGTGTGATCTGCGCAGCAAAACAATTCTTGTTCCAGACTCCATAGACAAATTAGATTGGATTTCATTATCTTAAAATTCATGGTTTGAAGCCTTAACATCAAATCTCTGCCTTTGGAATGACTTTTCACTGCAGAAAATTTTTTCATGGTGAAAGGACGATTATGACTTCCAATTTAATTAGACATGATTAGTTCTTCTCAACTACTTTATAAATCATTTGTTTTTACAATTTCTATGTGACCACAATGCATTTATTAATTAGTCGCTTCTTGAGCAATACCTTGGTGTAAGGGTGAGCCATCATAAAGCATTATAATCATCTTCTCCTTCACTTGACGTTTCACGGAAGTGCAGCAATATTGCTTTCTCGGTAATGGCGTAGATATACAAGTGACGTTTTTTTTTTCCCAGCATCTCTCGTGAAACGAGTACTGTTAAAGTATGGCATGAATGACAGCAGATGCGTATGACAAAAAACCACGAGAACTGAATGCGAACGATTTCCGTTCAGAACAAACCAACTGTAACTTCTATATATGAGTATCAGACCGTTCCTACTCATTCAAGCAGCAAAGGTAACAAATGAGTCGAGGCGTGTCATTGATGCAGGACTGGAAGAGCTACCTTCGTTGTCAATGAAGACCTAGATTGTAGCACAGTGTAAACAAATGAGTGTGAAAAATGGCGCAACTAACAGCCTGTGTTCATTGAACGCGTGACACAAAACTACTCAAGGAAAGCATTGTCATCATTTCAATGAAGCTGCTCCTCTCCCTCTACTCATCGGGGCAAGCCAAATGGGCAGGCATAGTATGCGTGTTTAGCATAAATTGTGAATGCTTGAGAGCACTATACATGCTCTGCTACGGGAAAGCAATAAGCTGTCCCAGATATGTAGTGCCTTCAGTATGCACGTTTAGAAACAGTTGTTACCGATTTAGAGCACTTGGCAATGGGAGAGCAAAAAGTCGGTCCCGTGGGCCTGTGCGTATCCTGTGAGCAAACTGCAGCTTTATATTGGCACAACACTTGTCGGCGCTTCTATTAACACCATAATATATGTATATGCGGACAAGCCTAAAATAACCCAGTTAGTTTACGGCAGTTCTTAAATTCTTCGCTCAGGAACTGGTGTTATTTAATTGTGCGGTTGTCTCAGCGCAGGTACGGCCCGCCAAAGCCTAGTCATGCATATATTCAGGGTATAAATACGCTCGCACAGCTCGTAAGAAATTGTTTATTCCTGTTGCCTACTACAAAATCACTTCTGTGAAAAACGAGTCCAATGAACCATGGATTTTGAAAGGACGTATGTCAGGCCAGTCGGCTGATTTGATTAGGTTCAGCCCTTTTTTTTCTGGCGAGGGGGGGGAATGCAGACTGTCTATTTTGTCTGTTTTTGCCATGATAGAAAAGGCGGGATGCATAATAAATACATGAAAAGGTTATAAACGCTCTCAGAGGTCAAGAATTCATACGGGTCTGGGAGCCGGTTCTTGCGCCAGCTTCAACGGATGTTACCAGCCTGAATTTTTTTTACTTTCTCTTCTCAGTGCCTCATGGGTAATATAGTAAAAGTGCAAAAAAAAGAAAATAAATATGATTTTGGTCTAAGTTACATCCCACAAAAAAAACGGTGGGTAAAGGTTACATCATTACCAGTGTAAGAAATCTAAGAGGTCATTAGACGTTGCTTGATTGGGATCGAGCAAGGATTGCCTAACAGAGATTTTTGGCGCCATCTGAGAACGAAGAAAAAAGTGAGAGCATACACCACATTTTCGTCTACTTTAGTTTCCAAGTTGCTGCACCTCTCTGAAAATTTATACATTTGTCAGAAACGTAATCGCTTTCGCGATGTGCGCAAAATATTGTAGTTGACAGAATGACGCGACAACCAATATCTTCGCATTTTTGTTCTTTTCAGTTCTTCCTTCGAGCTTTTGGCTCAGCTATGCACCAAGTTGTGAAACTATACTTTGCTCAAGTAAGGATTGTACGTTACAAAACGTTTAGAGATTATGGGCAAAACTTTTGTGCAGAGCATATATAAAATAGAAAGTGTGGAGCGCATAACAATATACATGCTTCATTACTAAATTTTGTAAATTAGATATATAGAAACCTGGTAAATCTGCGATAACCTATGTTATTTTCTGAGCAAGATACGACCTAAATAATAGAACGGGGATCATTGCAAGCATAATTTATTAGGCGAATCTGGCATGCGCACTTCTTGCCACCAAGACGTACATTTCAACGTGTTTAAACCACGTGCTTGTTTTTCATGTCCTTTTTACTTTCTGCCAACCGTTCACTTTGCTTTACACTACTCAAAAAGGGTTTGGCGCACACGCAATCGCTATTCGTTATTTTCTTTTCTCAAATGTAACCAACCAGGTTCAAAGAAATTTAACCAAAGTTTTCTCATACGCATTCTAAGCAACCGATAAAAAGCTCAGCGAAAGCGTAGTACAAGGGCAGGCTGCCCGCTTACTACTTTATAGGTGGTGTCAATTATTGCGCATAATATGAGCGGTTAACAAACAGCGCAGGCTTCGAGCAGTTACTATAGAAACAGTGGACACCATTTTTATGTTCATTCTTCTAACAAACTAGGACTAGTTCGGCACCTTCATGCCCCTGCTGGTCAGCCACGACCACTTTGCACTTTTATTCCTTTGAAAACGCAGTTACCTCAAGCCTTGACGTGCGCCGGTACCCTTTTCAACGTCCAACTACAAGTGCTGCTGGCATGGAGTGATTTACGACATGGAGGAGGGTAGTTACCAAGCGACTACGTGCTGAACGATTAGATTGCGACTACGTGCTGAACGATTAGATTGCCTCCTTGATGGGTCATTCATTTAGGCGCATTTGCTTACTATAGCGTGCTACAGTGTAGCTATTGGACTCAATGAAGAACGTGACAAAAAAGTTATGTCCAGAAGGAAGCAACAAAAGGGAGAAGACAGGGAGATTAACCAGAAAGACATTCAGTTGGCTACCCTGGACTGGAGGATTAGGGTACAGGACAATGAAGATGAGAAAGAGGGAAGATAACGAAAAGAAATTGGGAAAGACTGACAGTAATTTCACTGCAGCGTGTTGAAATCCACCGCAAGTCAGAGGTAAACATCGTTTCTTAAGACTGCTACACCGTTCTGGGTGTGTATTACAGCCAATCTTAACACAAGTGATTGTGGACCCTCATATTTTGGTGGCCTCGAGATTGACTAACAATGCGGAATAGAGTGGGTCTTTGGTGCTGGCTTATAGTTTGCATAGCCCTAGTTGTGCTAACATTAGTAGCGCTTCTTCTCTGAAAGTAAAACTGTGAAATTACATGTTATAGGTTATAGTGCCAAGCAACCACAGCACCAAAACCCAGGAGAATGAGAAAAAGTGGTGCAACATTTTTCAATAATTAGAGAAAAGAAGTATCGCGTGGATATACATGAAAAGAAGTCAGTGCGTAGACTGACCGGCTACCCTGCACTGGGAAAATTTGGCAAAAAGGTAAAAGATATTATCATGTTTTTTCACCACTTCCCCTTCTTCCGCTCTCTAACAGACACGCACGTATACCTGGAGGTAAACTAGAGACTACACGCATATCCCCAACGTCCAACTTTGAATCATGGGAAGGTATAAATCGGGTAAATGATTTGAATGTGTAAATTATGTAACTGAAAGACGCTATAGGGCCGTGCTGTGTTCAACTGGTTGCTGTAGTTGTGCTAATTAATCCATTGTTGTGTTGTTAATCTACAAAATTTCAGTCATAATATCTTCCTCCTGAAGAACGTCAATGTTCCAGAAGCCGATTAGTCACTTGACCACGATTACGTAAGGTCTCTGTAACAACTCCACCTAAATGCTTTTGATAAAACATTTTAGCGTGTTCCAAGTGGTATATTTTTACTAGAAAGATGTCAGCGCCATTGCAAAAGCACTCTAGACCTCAATATACCTACAATTACAGAACCCCCCCCTATCCCTCAGTATATTGAGGTTAAGAAGGACGCCAATGCACCACTGAGAAAAGTGTTGGTGTGGGAATAGAAGAGAGGAACTATCATCTATACAGATTGGTATCCGTTGTCTACCAAGCGTGAAGTGGATTTAAATCGCTCTCGCCGTTACGTCAGTTACTCTGTACCCGTCAGTATCGGGCAATAGACCCAGTACCCCCGCATCTGAGTTTGACGCACTACCACAGTAAAAACAGACACACATGATTTCTTAGACATTCACCTAAGATGACACGAAAGTCAAAGACATCCTGTTTTTTAGATGCGGAAGCATCTTATACTCGCGCCTTGTAGTGTGCCGTCCGCACCGCTTCTCGAACATTCGACAGCTGACGCGCGCGCATGCGCCGTCGCGCCGTCGCCCACCATCTGTGCCGCGCGCGCTTCTCCTTCGATAACATTCGACAGCTGACAGCGCATGCGCCGTCGCGCCGTCGCCATCTGTGCCGCGCGCGCGCTTCTCCTTCGAGAACATTCGACAGCTGACAGCGCATGCGCCGTCGCGCTGTATATATACTCAAGGTCGGCGCTCGCTCGCTCAGTTGCCGCTCGTCCGTTGGTTTGTACGGCGCGTCGACGTCCGAAGTCGCCGTGAAATGAATGCCAACGAATCCACAAACAGAATGATCGACGTCCCTTCGACCAGCGCCGCCCTTTCGCATACGTGTGTACGTGTTCACTCATTTAACACCCCCTCCTACAACCACATTAACCAATTTAGCCATCGACCCAAGTAAGTCGCAATTTAACACCCCGTTAACCAATTATATGCTCCGCATCCTCCTCAGTGTTTCCCCGAGGGAAGCTGCGGGCAATTTTTTTTAACACGAAAGCATCTTATGCTGGAGTAAACAAAGATATCAGTGAAGTATTTCCGTCACGGAAATTACGCCAAAACATGCGCGTGATAAGAACTGAAACAAAAATTTCCGTCCACAGGAGTCAAACCCATGACCTCTGCCCTGCCGTGGTGGTGTAATGGATAAGGTACTCGACTACAGACCTGCAGGTCACGGTATCAAATTCTGGCTGTGGCGGCTGCATTTTCTATGGAGGCAAAATTGCTGTAGGCACGTATGCTTATACTTAGGTGCACATTCAAAAACCCCAAGTAGTCAAAATTTCCGGAGCCCTCCACTACGGTATCTCTCATAACCAAATGGTGCTTTTGGGAACGTTAAACGCCACATGTCAATCAATCAATCATTCAATCAATCAATCAACCCATGATCTCGGGGTCCACGACAACAAATGCCCGGCATGCTATCTTATCTGCCGTGGTCACATACTTTATTCTGTCTGATTCAATCACAGCGATCCCTTGACCACGAAAGCTTTCTACACTCATCGTGGTTTTCACCTCCGAGAAGCTTCCATGAACGGGCTCCGATCTCTCAGGCAGTGTAAGTACAAGGATGAAAATTTTAGTGAAGAGCAAAGACTGAGTAATACGTGAACTGTTAAAAGCTTTTTGTAATACGTGATTGGGTGACAACTGCGTATTCGACCCTTCTGTTGCTCTGTATACCGCAGAAAGTAATTTTCTGCGCAGCTTTTCTTGACCAGACCTATTTTAAAATGCGTTTCCTTCTTTCGACCTTCTTATTTTGATTTAATTGAGACGTGTGGAAAAAGGTGCTCATACATGCTGAAACCAAACAGATGAAACCAGTCGATAGTTTTCACTATTTCTGTTTAGTCTGGCATATCTTTCCATGTGTTCCTCCGCTCAAATGCGCAATGATTCCCTTCACTGTGCGTGTTGGTTGCCGAGGTAACGTGGATGACATTATGTTCAAGGCCCTTATGAGCGCCTGCTAAATTGCCTGTATGTTAGGTGCCTAATTACTCAGCCGAAAGCGCATAGTTTTAATAGTCATACAATTTCATAGCATTATTTTCTGGCAGAACATCCAATACAACTTTTTCTAATGTTAATCTTTGTGGTAAATCAAATAGGTCATCAATTCTTTTACATTTTAGTTCTTATAACTTTAGCTTTCTTGTTATGATGACAACCACTTGCTAAGAGTTTTATTGGCCATTGTTTTTTTTTTCTCGCCAACACGCAATAACAACTAAAAAGTGCGTTTTCTTTCTTAAAATGTTGTCTACACATTAGAAATAACCAATATTCATGTAGCCAACAGTCATAAATATTTTAAGCCATTAGTTCATGGTAAATAAGGTCAGAGCATTACAGAATGTTACTATTTAGCTAAAGTATTTCTTCCTACAACTAACAGCAATATGTTCCCCGAGGTGCTTGACGTGAAGCGCTGAGGTTGCGGCTTTTGTACGTCCAAGAATATTGTTTTCGATCACCGCATCTCTCGGACCATGAAATTGGAACTTGGCGAGGCGTAAAGGAACGTTGCCCCTTCAATCTCTCATGTCATGCTCGAGACGAAGTGAAGCACGTCCCAAAACTAGGGGTATGTCATAACTCATACACGTGTAGAGAATAACAAAAAAACATGATGACCGAACGACCAAATACGACTGCAAATAAACTGCCGGGAAAACTACGGATCGAAGGAAAGAAAAACAACAACGTAAAATTATCAGAAATAATAAACGTTACAATACCAGTGCTGAAAAAAAACTCATTGCGAAGAGTAATCAGTGGTTTTTTAGCGGCAAGTGCAATCTATTGAACAGATATTGATGGCGGATCATAAAAAAGAGATAGGAAAGACAGAAGCATGGTTCATAATTTGCGTTCACCTGCTTTTACACCTTTGTCTCCTGGTCTTTAGTACATGTGCGGCGTACTTTTCTTGCATAGTTCCGTTTTGATTCCCCTTCCCGCATCCCCCGTGCAGAGCAGCCTACTGGCAGATGTGTAGGTACTCTCGGCCAGCTGCCTTTCGGTTTCCTCCTTGCTTCTCCTTGCTCCTCCGTCACCAAAAATGTTCTTAGAATTGTTAATCTTTTGCTTTCCCTGCTGTCCACATTTATGAAGTTTTCCTTTAGGCTTTTTTTGTTTCAATTCAGTTTCGTGTTGAATCAAACAGAAAAATCGAAAACTTCTGCTTCAAGTAGTAGTACTTGAATGTAAACATTCGACAGATGTCGGTCTTGTTGGGTATGAAAACTGGGAAATGATTTAAACTCCAACCAAAAGTTTTCGAAGAAACCCGGCGTTTGGAAACCGACTTCGGTTCCTTCCTCAGGGGAAACTGGGACTACGTATGTTACTACACGAGTCGTGGCATATGCAACGAACGGCCCAAAACATCAACCACTCTCTCGGAACCCTTCCTCCATGTATACACACGGACTGCGCTCTACAGCAAACCGAGAGAGAGGGTGGACGTCAATAACCACCCTGCCAGTGCTTTGAAGACGTTGCTGCTACCTAGTCCCAGTTTCCCTTGGGAGAGGAACCACATCGGTTTCAAAATGTCGGGTTTCTTCACAAAGCTTTGGTTGGATTTTAAATCATTTCCAAGTTGTAGTAATGTGACGAAGAGTTGTGTAAGGGCGAAAGAGCCTGAACTTTAGGACTGTCCAGTGGAGACCCGCTTGATATATTTTGAGGCAAATGACGCCGTTGATGGGCGAAATTACAAAAGAACACTTAAGAACGAGGAATATACCGCTTTGTAAAAATAAGGAGTATATTAATTTTATTACTCATTTAGATAATCCCCGCTTCCTGCAACTAGGCTTTCTTTAAGGAGGCGGATTAGCTCTCCTTTAGGCAGCACAACTCCACCAGGTGAGTATAACGAAATTTCACGTGTTCCTTTGTAGAGAATCTTATACGTGGCGATTCGGCACAAGAACGACAAGTGCAGTCAAATAACATAGTTTCTTTTTCTCGAAATGTGAATAGAGAATTACGGATCACTGACTGAAGCCCTCGTTCAGGAATTTTTTTTCTTCTGTTGTCCGCCATTTTCACGCGTTCCGATGTCGCCTTATTTTCATATCTGAATTCTATTAACGAACAAAGGTTGAAAATAAACTAACGCGATTTACTAGTAAAGATAATACATGTGAGCAGAGGCCGTGGTATGAATGGGACACTTGAGAGTTGAGATGATATTGTCGCGGTTCAACGTAAGCAGTGCACCGATACGTTGAGTCCGAGAACCGACGGCGTGTGTTTTTATGCAGGAGCCAAGAGCAGGTGAGCAAAAACAAAAGCACGTCGTCTTCTTCAGTCCCCCTTTTCACGAGACTGTTGGCGCGCACATCGTCTTCGTTCTTTGTTTCGTGCGCGGCATTTGCCTCCCCTTAAAAGAGCATCGCCCCGATGCTATAGCTGAGACAGTAATTTGCGCAAGAAGTCACTTTGTAGAAGCGACGGTGCCTCGCAGAGTCACTCGCTGACGTATGGCTTAATGCGCACTACGTGCACAAGCTCAGGTCGGTGCTGGCGACGCCTTGAACAGTTTGGGCTATCCGGGACGACTTCATAGGTAACGTCACTTAGTCGTCGCAGCACTCGATAAGGTCCGAAGTACCTTCTGAGCAATTTTTCGGATAGTCCCCGTCTTCGTACAGGCGTCCACACCCATACCCTGTCCCCGGTTTCATACGTTACAGGTGTATGACGTTGGTTATAGCGGCCTGCGTCGTACTCTTGCTGTTTGTATATTCGCAGACGTGCGAGCTGCCTGGCTTCCTCTGCACGTTGAGTAAACGCGTCAGCACTCGTTTCATTGTCATCGCATTCGTGTGGCAGCATCGCGTCTAACATCGTTCTTACTTCTCGTCCGTGAATAAGGATGAATGGGGTCATCCGTGTGGTTTCTTGTTTCGCAGTATTGTATGCGAACGTTATGTAAGGGATAATCTCGTCCCAGTTTTTGTGTTCGAAGTCCACATACATTGAAAGCATGTCTTCCAGAGTTTTGTTAAGTCGCTCGGTCAACCCGTTGGTTTGTAGATGGTAAGCTGTCGACTTGCGATGAATAGTACCACTGAGCACCAACACATGATCTAAAAGCGCGGCCGTGAATGCGGTTCCGCAATCTGTTATAACGATCGATGGCGCACCGTGTCTCAGCACAATGTTCTTTATGAAGAACCGGGCTACCTCCTCTGCTGTGCCTTTCTGGATGGCTTTTGTCTCGGCGTAGCGAGTAAGGTAGTCGGTTGCCACTATAACCCAACGGTTGCCAACACTAGAGGTGGGAAGTGGGCCCAAAAGGTCCATTCCGATCTGGTCAAACGGCGTTGTCGGGATCTGGACAGGGTGTAGCAAACCGGCTCGTTTCGTTGGAGGTGACATCCGCCGCTGGCAATCGAGGCAGGTCCGAACATGATGCTTTACAGTAGCGGTGAGTTTAGGCCAGTAATATCTCCCTCGAACTCTGCTCAGTGTGCGCGTGTAGCCTAAATGTCCAGATGTTACCTCGTTGTGGCACGCTTGCAACACCTCAGAGCGAAGAGTGGTAGGGACGACAAGCAGGTAGGCGGACCCGTCTGACGAGAAGTTCATTTTGTAAAGGACATTGTTTCGCAGAGAGAACAACGATAGTCCTCTTGTAAAGGCTTTGGGTGCATTCTGGCTTCGTCCTTCTAAATAATTAATCAAGCCAAGTAGCTCAGGATCGTCATGCTGGTGATCTGCTATGGTTGACGTGTCGAGGATTGCGAGGAACGCTGTCTCTTCATCAAAAGCAGCAGCTGACTCTATTAGTGATCGAGATAGGCAGTCGGCGTCCGTGTGTCGTTTTCCCGACTTATACACCATCGTTATATCAAACTCCTGTAGTCTAAGGCTCCAGCGTGCCAATCGCCCGGAAAGATCTTTCAGACTTGTTAACCAACACAACGAATGGTGGTCACTGATAACCTTGAATGGGTGGCCGTACAGGTATGGGCAAAATTTCATAACTGCCCACACCACGGCGCGGCATTCCTTTTCAGTTGTCGAGTAATTTGCTTCTGTGCGTGACAGAGTTCTGCTTGCGTAAGCGATCACTCTTTCCTCGTCATCCTGGCGCTGTACAAGCACAGCTCCGAGGCCAACATTGCTGGCGTCAGTATGGAGCACTGTAGGGGCTGTGTCATCAAAATGGGCAAGCACGGGGGTCGTCTGTAGACGTAGGCTTAAGTCATTGAAAGCATCTTCCTGTTCGTCGCCCCAAACAAATGCAACGTTATCCCTCGTGAGACAAGTTAAAGGTGACGCAATGCGCGCAAAATCTGGAATAAATCGCCGATAATATGCACAGAGACCCAGAAAACGCCTCACTGCCTTTTTATCTTATGGTGTTGGAAACTGTGCGATGGCGGCAACTTTTTCGGGGTCTGGACGAACTCCTGCGTAACTGACGACATGGCCAAGAGACTGCAGTTCCTCAAAGCAGAAGTGACATTTCTCCGGCTTGAGCGTCAGGCCTACGGCCCGTATGGCCTGCAAGACCATTTGCAATCGTTCAAGGCGTTCGTCAAACGTTGTAGAAAACACAATGACGTCGTCAAGGTATACTAGACAGGTTCTCCATTTAAGGCCAGAGAGAACGGTATCCGTGAGACGCTGGAAAGTAGCAGGAGCGGAGCACAAGCCAAATGGTAAAACCTTAAATTCGTACAGTCCGTCTTGCGTCACGAAAGCAGTTTTTTCACGATCCCTGGGGTCTACTTCAATTTGCCAATATCCGCTCTTTAAGTCCATGGAAGAGAAGTAACGTGCGTTTCGAAGCCTGTCAATCGAATCATCTATGCGGGGAAGCGGGTACACGTCCTTTTTTGTAACCTGATTTAGCTTTCGATAGTCCACACAGAAACGCAGGCTGCCGTCCTTCTTTTTCACTAGAACAACAGGTGATGCCCAGGGGCTTTTCGACGGTTGAATGACGTCGTCTTGAAGCATTTTTGTTACCTGCTGTTCTATCGCTTCTCGCTCCTTTGAAGCCACACGGTACGGATTTTGATGGATTGGTCTAGCCGTGTCCTCTGTGATGATTCGGTGCTTGGTCAAGGACGTCCGGCCAACTTTCGAGGTCGACGCAAAACAGTCGTGGAACTCGTCTAGCAGCACAAGCATGCGTTCCCGCTGTTTCTGAGTTAAAGTAGGGCTGACGTCAAGGTTAGGTGCTAGGTCACGTGGGTCTTGTGCAGGTGTTGCTTCGAGTGCTGAAAAGCAGTCATGAACATCTGCGATCTCGTCGAAATGTGCCAACGTTGTGCCTTTTGGAAGGTGCCGTCGCTCGGAGGTGAAATTGGTCAACAGCAAGTTCGTTCGGCCGTCGGTGACATTGACTATTCCTCGTGCTACGGAAATCCCGTGAGTGAAAAGCAGCGAGGTTATTTGATCGGCGACTCCTTCACCGTCGAACGGTACGTCACATGCTACTGAAACGAGGATACACGATCGAGGCGGCACGACTATATTGTGGTCTTTGAGACGAAAGGATTTGTGCTCTGGTGATGTATGATCAGTCAGACGAGCACTCTCGTAAAATGAAACCACGCGGTCCGGGATGTTGATTATTGCGCCATGCTCCCTGAGAAAGTCCATTCCTATAATTAAATCTTTGCAGCACTCTGGGAGAACAATGAAAGTCGCGACGAAAGAAGAATCTCCTATGCTGATTCTTGCTGTGCATCTTTCTGTGGGGAGCAGCAATTGACCACCCGCTGTTCTTATATGTGGTCCTGTCCATGGCGTTCTTACTTTTCTAAGATGATCAGCCAGCTTCCGACTTATTATGGAAAAATCAGCACCCGTATCGACTAAGGCCGTCACTTGCTCTCCGTCAATAATTACATTGAGGTCGGCGCTCACCATTTCGTCGTTGTTAATATTCGTCGGCGTCAAGTCGTTCTGTCGCGGCAGTACTGGGGATTTTTATCGTCCTGTGGTCGGGCTGCGACCTTACCCCGAGAGGTCGCCGCCTTTTGTTTCCCCGGTAAGGGCTGGGCGACCTTGTTGCCCGAAGGTCAGCAAAAGTACGTCGATTCGGTGATGATGTCTGAGCAGGGGATGGAGAGCGTGACCTGTGGGCGGAATTGGGCTGGCGATGAGGAGGCGACTCGTGATAGGGAGACCACGTTGTTGAAGGTCCTCGAAAAGCAGGGTCGTCATGGCGAACAATGTAGTCGTCATTGGCACGGCGACCGTCGTACCCTGGCCGAGACGGGCGAAGCGATGTGTCGCGGTACCAACAATAGCGAGCTAATGGCCGGCACCACCACAGTTGAAGCAGAGAGGGCGCCGATCGACGGTGCGCCAAGCGTCCGTTCTGCGAAATTGTGGGCGTCTTATGTCCTCTCGTGGTGGTGAGTAAGGCGCGGCAAGTGGTGGCTGGTGGCATGGAGACATCGCAGACATGGGCTGACGTCTGAAAGCCTCCTGCAATGGTTGCGACGAAGGTGCGGCTGTAGGTGGCTGGTAGTATGATGTAATGGGCTGGACGGGTGGTGGTCGGCGGACAGCGTCGGCGTAACTCAGTTGACGCTGATCGCGATCGAGATCAGTTGCTAAAAAGCGTGCCTAAGTTCGTCACGGACGACTGCGGCAACGGCGGTCACTGGTGTATCCACTGGAGGAGTCCGAAGCTTCTGCATTTCTTCGCGGACAATATCTCTGATAAGGTCACGTAGGGAGCCCTGATTGTCCAGAGTCACTGAAGCGGCGTTGATTGGGGTGGTAGTGGACGAGCGATCATATTGCCTCGATCTTTAATGCAGAGCACGCTCGATGGCAGTGGCTTCTCTTATAAAATCGACCACGGTAGTTGGGGCATTGCGCACAAGTCCAGCGAACAGTTGTTCTTTCACGCCACGCATAAGGTAGCGCAACTTCTTCTCCTCGGACATGTTGGGATCAGCCCGACTACAGAGGCGCGTCACGTCTTCAGCAAACATTGCCACAGTTTCGTTAGGTTTTTGTAGCCTTAACTCGAGCAACTGCTGAGCCCGCTCACGATGGTCGACGCTAGCAAAGGTGTCAATCAGCTGCTGCCGAAAGTCATCCCATGTGGATATACGGGCTTCTCGATTCTCAAGCCACGTGTGAGCGCCGTCATCGAGAGTGAAACAGGTGCGGGCGAGCTTCTGTTGAGCATTCCACTGGTTGATGTCGGCAACGCGTTCGTAATGCTCAAGCCAATCTTCAACGTCTTCGTGTGGGGCACCACTGAAGCGATCAGGCACAAGTGGCTGAAGAAGTGTTACCTGGGTTGGATTGGAAACGGGGCTGCCTTGTATCCCTTGGACCAACTGTGGCTGGCTAGCGGAGGCTATTGGTAGAGGTACGTAATGCCTGGTAGAATGTTCGTCGAAGGAGGTCAGCTCAGGAGATAGGCCTAGCAACCGCCGACTGAAGCGGTGCACTGGTGTCGTAACAGATGGCTGCGTGTCGGGACTTGACGAACGGCTTCCATATGGGGTGTTGAGCATCGGCAGGCTTGCTACCCCGCACCTCCACCAGTGTCGCGGTTCAACGTAAGCAGTGCACTGAGACGTTGAGTCCGAGAACCGACAGCGTGTGTTTTTATGCAGGAGCCAAGAGCAGGCGAGCAAAAACAAAAGCACGTCGTCTTCTTCAGTCCCCCTTTTCACGAGACTGTTGGCGCGCACATCGTCTTCGTTCTTTGTTTCGTGCGCGGCAATATGAAGAGCCGAGTGAAATGTCGCTGCCTCCTCTACTTCCGTGAGCGTAGCCACGGAGCGTGTAATAATATTGAAACTGGTGCCGCAAATATGGTTGTCTACAGGAAGAACTCCGGTATCCCAGATGATTCCCTACTTCATAAGTATTCACCTTTCGGTAGCAGAACTAAAACTAGAGGAACCTGAAGTTTTGAGGAAACTTCAAGACATTTCACTGCAAATTCTGCATCGACTGCTCAAGCCTTCCAATGCGTGAATTTGGTCACACACCAAAAATCACTCTTCAGGTTCTTCGATTAATCTCCTCAAGCAATGTTTTAAAGCACATGACGTACATTGTATGTAGTTCTCCGCCCGTAAAATAGTCGTTGTAATTGCTCCTTAAAACTACATACCTCTTTATGTATACACACTATATTTAGTATGGTTGGATAATTTTATAGAAGTTTACTCATTCTGGTGAATATTCTGACCAAAGCCTTGAAAAAGCGGATATGTCTCCTTTATTAGCCACAATATAGTGATTACAGTACCCGCTTATTATACAGATAACGCCCTAAAACGAGTTACAGTGTGTTCGATGTCTTCGTGTTTTGTGAAATTGGGTAGCGAGTCGTAAACATGATATATAAACCAAACGAACATCCTTACGCGTTTTCTATGGCTTAACAATGCGTATAAGCTGGCATACTACTTGCCTTTCATGATTTTCTTTCACTATTGAGCTGTCATGTTTTACTTACTTTTTTATTCATTGTTATGGCCATGTTCACCTTTGCGAAGTTATACTAGCAGAAGAGTATTTATTACCCTTTTGTCCCGTTGATTCCCCCATGACCAGCTTTGTATCTGCTAAACTGGACTATGTAACAGTAAAGAGGACAAACAGACCGATAGACAGAGAACTGTATTGGATACATATAACGCTCTTGGACGAGTTAGAATGTTTTCGATGTCTTCGTGTTTTGTGAAACCAAGTATAGTAAGGCTTACACACGATATATAAACCACGTGAGCATACTAACGCGTTTCTCGTCACTTACCGATGCTCATAAACAATGAGAATTCTTATCCTTCCTAATTTTCTCGTAATATACAGGAGTTGTTATTTATCATGTCGGCTAGTCTTCTCATTAGGCGAACGCTAATAAAAGCAACCAGTTGCTCTTGAGAAATTAATTCCTATTCACAAGCACAAAACCTGGAAAGAAAAGCTTGAGTCGCGTCTGAAAGCATATGTGTTGAGAAAACAGACCCGCTTCCGTTCTTTATCACGTTGTTAGCGCTTGTCTTGACGTTAATTTTTCTCTTCCCACTGTTTTTCCGTTCCTACCATTTCAAATTTGTTCTTCCTCGTTTCAGTACCCTCAGGAAGTGCTTTTGACATGAAGCACTCAGCAAGCTACTAATGAGAAAAGTTTTTGACAGTTCAAATTATCAGTAAGCCGAGTGACTTTTGGTAAGGGTTGCAAAAATGAAAAAGCAAGAGTAGCAACATTTTCACGCAACAAACTCAACAATACCGCCAGCTACATATTATTTTGAAAGTTCGAACTTCTACACCATGGAAGGAAATAAGGTTATTTTCGTTTTTTCACGACCCAATTTCTATGGAGTACTTTAAGCCATTTTAGTGAAATAAGAGATGCAAAGGAAAAAAAAAGGCAGATCCCACGTACCTGGGAATTAACCTTATGCGAAGCATGCGGAAAGAAGGTGACTGTATTGCAAATTTTTTATTGAGCGACACGTCATGAATGACCCGAAATATATGTACAAATGTTGCACGCACAGACATAGGTTGAGTTGCAGATGTTCATATAACCAGTTGCTTGCACTTGCACAATGATGCCAACTGTAACACGCGTATTAGCAACACCAGAAACTGATATGAAGCGTTGATACTCGCGAGGAAGCTGGCCCTGGACGCTGCTACATATATCAACTCCAGCGCATAGCAACGAACCACAATTGACGTTAGCCTGACGTGACGGGTCTATCAAAGGGGTACATGTGTAATGTTTTATGAAGTTGGGTATGCAGACCCTGCAAATACTATTCACATGTGACGAAGATT
This sequence comes from Rhipicephalus annulatus, assembly GCA_013436015.1. Lineage (NCBI taxonomy): Eukaryota > Metazoa > Arthropoda > Arachnida > Ixodida > Ixodidae > Rhipicephalus > Rhipicephalus annulatus. The sequence continues at coordinate 456 of WOVY01006261.1, read as the reverse complement.
ATCGTCTATTTATTTAAAAGTAGTTCCGACACCTGGCGTGGTAAAGGCTTCATTGCCACGCAGAATGCTTGGGGTCGATTCCAGCTTGGACCCTGACATTTATTCTTAGCATTCGTCAGGTCGACACTACCGATGTCGGGTATTTCTTAACGCTCGTGCGCTAAAACAATCACCCATGTGTGTCGTCGTCGTTCCTCGGTATATACTATTGTCAATCACCTGTGGCACATACCCGCTTACCAGGGACACATACCCCCCAGTGGGTATGTGCCACTGTCTAGCCGGAAGTGTTGGACGACGTACGCGACAGGATTGTGACATTATTCATGTCTTGACCAGCGCGTCACTTTCATCAAACGATCTCACACTTTCATGTTAATTTTAGTTCAAGCCACGTTAAGGGGGTGAACCCGAGAACACCCAAAAGTACGCGCATAGATAGATAGATAGATAGAT